>JARFIW010000105.1:0-172647 GCA_036346225.1 Platerodrilus igneus
ACAAAAGCCTCACCAGAGTAAAAAGATATTCGAACCTCTCGAATTTGGCACCAAGATTTGCTGTGATTCTCGCCCTGTTGAATCTCTTCTGATAATCGCCTCTTTACTCTTTCCGCCTCGGCTGCTCACCTAGTTAAAACTTTCATCCTCATTCATAAAAAAAACAAACACATTCCTACCTCAAACATCAACGTTAACTCTATTTACATCAATATTCATAATACGTTAAAATTTCAAAATTAAATTGTAGCTTAAATTTCAGTATCATAAAATTTCAAGATTAAATTTGTCATCATTTTAATTTGCATCCCGAATTAAAGTCCTTGTAGGATGCCTACTAATTAATTTAACAATATTTGCAGACCTGAGTCTGAGTACAAAGGGAGCATCTCCCACCCCTTTACGTTAATCAAACAGGTTAGTCTACTTGAGCTCAAAGACAGACCCAAATTTTCATCATAATCAAGAACATAAACTGCTAAATACTCCTTTCTACTTAAACAAGAAAATTTCACCTTAAAATTAAAATTTTGTTGTTTGTACAAATTCACTACTGTCCATTTTTTAGCAAACAGATTATAAAGTTATTCAACACACACCAAAACATCAAAAATCGAACAACAAAGCATAAGTTACCTGAAGGTTAATGCACTCGTGGCTCCAATGTACATCGTCCTTTGTTAATCACACCATTCCAACTGGGTTATGTTCACGGCTGCTGATTCTGAACGCTTTTAAAATTTTTTACACCACCATTCATCTAAAGTTGTTTCAGGGCTTCTCATGAACTCATCTAAGTATATCAAAATCTTATTTTGTGGATCCAATCACGATTACGAATAACATTTGATTATTAACACCCCCGAAAAATAGCAAAGAAATTCATACTTCTTTCACGCTATACCCAAAACTGCCTACTTTTGTTTATTCATTTATCGTTAAAAATTTTGATAAATGGGTACCGTAATACCCGCAAATATAACTAGACTTTATTACCTTGTATCTTCTTTTCTAAGTGCACTAATGCATAATAACTTGTATCGTAGCACGTAAAGAGCAAACTGTTTTAAAGTATTCAATAATCACAAAATATAAGAGCAAACTGTTTAAAGCATTGAATCAAAATCGAAAATCTAAGAGAGCGAAACTGTTTAAAGTCCGGGTTTATATAATAGCTCGCCTGTATGTCGGTTTTGTCCCGCGACGTCCAGTTTTCAGAATTTCACATACTATGTTCCCTTTTCGACAGTCCGGCACAGCGATTTTAAAAATTTGCACACGCGTCAGTTGAAAATCTAAGAATTTTCACACAGCTCGCAAACACGTCCGAGAACACTAATTAATTTTGTATAGAAATCGTTACGTTTACACCTCTCATATCTGCATCTTATTACAACCAATCGTATCCTCGTGACGTTGCTCAAATCACGCCTTTTATTATCTGTGTCTCTGCCTTGCGCATTTTATCTGTCTTTTTCTAACTTGCTCCTAGTGGTGCAAATCGATACTCTTTACTATCGGTTATTTCAGTCCACGTGTATTCTTATTTGGGTTAAATAACCCCGTATCTAGCCTTCCCGTTAATATAAGTTACGGTTTATCCGACCGTTTCCAATATACGCAGAATTTTCATGTTTATCCAAACAAATTAAACTGAAATTGACTTTTAAAAATACGCAGGTGTGTGCTCCTAATTGACGTTTTAATATAATTCTCAGAGCTTTTATTTCATGCTATTTTAACCTTGGATTTTCACAGGATTTTATGTTTATTATATTATTAATAATGGTTCAATTAACTCCAACTAAAATACTAATGAATGGCATTGACTTCTACCCTTTAATTTTTAGCGAATACGCACTAAATATTAATTTATTATTTGTACACTTTGTTTAATACCCATTACTTAAAAATTGAATTAATTAATATAAATTTTGCATGTAATTTCTATTTGAATCTTGGAACAATTAAATTAAATACACGTTGAGCATTTTAATTATGCTTCTTTTTATAGAAAGCGTCCTTATACACGGTGATTAAAATTATTTGATGTCGTTAATTAATATATATATATATATATATATATATATATATATATATATTGCTATGATTTGCTCTTATTATGTCCCACGATTGGTGCGCGATTTTTATTGCTGTGATATAGCCTTTTTGGTTTTCAAACCCCTACGATGTTGTACGTTATATTTTATTTGTTTACCACGACTAACTCGCTGAATAAATCTTATTTTACCCTTTAAATGGATTCAAATAAAGCAGTTCAAAATCACACAATATGATAATTGATAATATGTACAATGTTGTGTAACATCAACATTTTTCCTTTTATAGAATATTTACATTTACCAAATTTATGTTTTCCTGAAAGCCATCAAAATATCTTTTAATTACTCTCAATTATCTTCGAACGTTCTAAGATGCTTTTTCCTGTTTTGATATTTTCAAATGACCTTTTTGATGACTTTTACAAATACATAATGTATAACAAATATTAAATTTGAAACAGTCTTTAAATAAAATGTTTGAAAATCGCTAGCCTGGAATGGTCACTGAAGTTTCCTTATAATGTTTGTGTTCTGCATCCATTGTTGTGTCCGCTTTAGTTATTGGTCAGAATTATCCACTTTTGATGTCTGGTACATTTCCTTCAGACGTATTTTAAGATCTGCGTTAAGGCTTAGATCTCAACATGAACATTGACTCAACAAAAGGTGTAAAAACTCAAAATGGCATCAACAAAATGCCGTCTCAATAAGATGGCATCAGCAAAAAGCGGTCCCAATAATATAAGCCGTCTAATATAAGCCGTTCCAATAAAGAAGCTTTGTTTTGTTAAATATTAAAAATAGGATTAATTAATTGTTTAACTTACGTCTAATTGTAGATCGGCTTATTTTCGTCGCACAATTTCTCATTTTCAAACTTTACTTATTCTGAATTTTGTTTCACTAGCTAATTACGTAACTCTCTACTGCATTTTAAACATAGTTTGTGCCTGGTTGATTATGAACGGAATGTTTATTTATTTCCTATTTTATTTATAAGCCCGTCCCACCAATCGTTTTCATTGGCGTGTTTATTGATCAAGGCTTGTACTTTTCCTTATCTGGCAGAGCTCGGTATTTTTTCAAATTCCCTGGTTTAATACTTCGACGAAATGCTTTCTCAGTCACATAAGCATTCTGTTAAATCACAGTATTTTGTTAGTATTTCCAATCATACCTTTATCTAGTCACGTATTCAATGTTTGTCAATTGTAAGTCCAAGATTTATCATATAAATGAACCGCTTGGTGTTTATTTGTTTATTACAGAATGTTGGTTTTCTGAACAAATGTGTCTTTCTAGTCACGGAATTTATTGACGTGTTAGGATGCGTTTGCATATGGATGCGTTGATATTTTCCACGTAATAATTAAATATTTGAATGCCAATTTATCTATGTTTCCCGATAATTTTATTTGCTGCAATTAGTTTCTTCTAAAATCTTATCTTTACTCGTAAATTATATTTAAACATTTTATACGACGCACACATTACTATTCTAATCAAATGTTATCGGATTATTACTAAAAGAGCTTCCTTCTCATGCATTTAATCAAATATCTTTGATATACAGTGTCCTCGAAATTAACTTTTTGTAGAATAGTCGATTAACTCCTAGTTGGAATTATCTGATTTTTTTAAAGCTAAAGTTGTTATTTATCATACAACCCCTATGACTTAATCTACCCTTAAACTACCCTATTATCATAGCATTATATATATATATATTGCTGTGTTATCTCGCCCCACGGCTTGGGCGTACATAAAATGCTGTGTTATCTCGCCCCACGGCTTGGGCGTACATAAAAATGCTGTGTTAACCCTTATGTTGCTCAACCACTTGTGAAAATGTTAATTTATAATTTTCTTTTGCCTCGACTAGCTGATTCAATTAAATAAAGCAATTCCACAATACATAGTCTAATGATTAAATATTTACAACTTTTATATCTTCTCCCTTTTTGAATTATTTACATCTATTAGATTTTTAGAAAATGAAGCCAGCAAAACGAGTTTTTATTACATTTAGAGATCTGTTGAAACGTTTAAAAAATGTCTATAACTTTTCATAAATATATTCAAGAAACCCCAATATGTCGGCTCTTACACTTTTAAATTATTATTGAAATAAAACAGTCTTAAAATAAATCATCAAAAAATATCTAACCTGAAGTGGTTTTGTAGGAGCTCTGCATTCCTAGGAATTGAAGTCGACATCCAGCCAAAATTTAGTATCTAAATCGTTATTCCAATGAAAGTTTTTCATTTCCGTAATAGAATATTTACCATTTTCAGAGATTATTAAATTGTTTGAACAGACAGCATTTTCCAGAGTTTCGTATCCAAAATTGTATTTAAGATCGTAATGGATCGTTATTAAAAGTTTCGTAGTTATTCAGAATGTAATTTAGAACGTAGTTCTTCAGAAGGTATTTAACCAGAGGGTGTTTAATCAGATGGTAATTATTCAGAACGTATTTAACCAGAGGGTGTTTAATCTGATGGTAATTATTCAGAACGTATTTAACCAGAGGGTGTTTAATCAGATGGTAATTATTCATAACGTATTTAACCAGAGCCCTGTTTTATTTATTATTCGAAATGATATAATTTCACTAAATCTTATTTACTTACGTATTTTTAGAAGTACGGCTCTCTTTGCACAATTATACACTCTTTAAAATAATTTTCACTTAACTTTCACGTAAATATTTATCACATTTGAGTATGTGACTGCCCAGTTCAAAAGTATACTAACTCAATATTCAATTATTAAGATATTTATAGGATCGGCCCCCGTTAGTTTCTGATTCGTTGACTCCACGTGCTGGGCGAGGACAAGTGTATTATCACTTGTTATTTTGGGAATTTTACCAGTTGTATGTATTTTAATTGCATGAAGCGATGCTCTTGGTCACGTAATTTAATGTTATACCTATGCATTTACTTCAGAAATCCCAGGAATCTTCATTCAATCGATCACGTCGTATTGTTTGTTGGCCTTATTCTAATCTGAATCGAATAAATTTGGTCTTTGTTTATTTCCTAATAAATTGGATTTTTGAGCAAATGTGATACTTTTAAATCACGTACGCTTTTCAAATAATGCATAATTTCTAAATGCGTTTAAGATGATATATCCACGCATTTTTTTGAATATTTGTCTAGCCAATTCATGCAGGTTTTTCACTGATTTAATTTCAATGCGTTTCGTTACCTTTTCAAATTCTCATCTTTGCTCATAGCTACTCTTGGATATCTGTTTTAATCGTTTGTACTGCTATATACAGTGTGCTCTCAACTAATAATTTTTATAATGACCTATTTACTCTTCTAATATCTGTAATTCCGTGCTTCTGTTACTTGGGAGTTTCCATTGCTTATTCTACGACCCCTATGACTTAACCTACCCCTAAATTAACCCTATAATTACAGCAATATATACATAGTTGATTATTTTTTTCAAATCTAGTTAACGTACTTTGAATTATTTTACCCAAAATTACGTTATAAACAGTTATTGTAAAATTGTCTTTTGCATTAGTAATCGGGGCATCTCTTATTGTCTCTGAAGCCATTCTTTTCTTAAAACGAATTTTTTTAATTGGAAACGCATCTTCAATTTTTTTGTCATGTATATTTCTTTGTTGCAACTCATTAGAAACCTGATTTATAAAGGACTTCTAAGCGGTTGTTATGGCGCCGGCATCTCTTTGTATTTTCCTTAATTGTTTTAAAGTTTTCTATCACCAATTGATGACATTTAAGTAGATCTAGTTCGCTTGTTTATAAATAATTTGATAATGATCTAGTGAAACTAAAATTTTTAAGTAAATCTGTGCCACCAATATTGTTTCGTATTTTAAGAGAGAATCCCTAAAATTTTGCGCTATGGCCGGAACTTCAAAATTCATTTCCTTTTTATTTATAATTGTGGTATGTACAACAACTATATCAACAAATAGGGAATCAGAATTACTGTACTTTTCAAATGAACCAAATATTCTCAGTAATGCCTCTTCCTCAGCCCACCATCTTGTTTTGCTTATAGTTTGTAATTTTTTCCTTTTTTCGATATCAAACCAAATATTCGTCCGTTTATAAAATTCTTTAAAAAATATAGCTAACGCATACAATAAAGAAAAAATGACGCAACTGCAATTGAATCCTTTGTGGAGTCACAAAGTACTAAATTGAGAATATGGCTGTAACACCATACTTGAATTTGTTGAAGTAAAATACCACTTAATCAAGCAGAAAAACCGTTAAACTGACCCGACATATTCGTCGCACCATCAGTAATAATTTGCTATCCGCTGCTGAATATTTAAATTATTTACAAGTAATATATTTTTTAAAATCTCTAAGAAACTCTCACCAGTAGAACTTTCGCAGCTTATTACAGCAATTAGTTTTTCATTGATTTTTTCTTCGAAAACATATCTTATAACAACACTGCGTTGATCTTTTACTGAAACATCCTGGATTGTATCAAGTTGTACTGAATACATACCTGCGTTTTGAATTTGGTTGGAATTTTCTTTTTTAATCAATGACGCAATAGACTGTATTACTACAACTACCGTATTTTTTGATAGCAAAGTTAATAAACTTCCTAGTCCTTTTCTACTTACACCAGACTTGTTCATAAGCAATCTCGCTTTTATTTATTATAATATTTAAATGTTCTTTTAAAACAACGTCATACTTGCTTATTAACAAAACAGGTTCTAAAAAATTGCCATTGTCAAGTGTGGGATCATCTAGTGTGTATGCAACCTCAAATTTAGTGCCTCTAAAACTTAAAACTACGTTTTCCTATAAGTTTTACTATTTCTACAACTCTTCCTAGAATTTGTCACTTCATTTTAACTTGGTCTTGTTCATAGTCTTTTGGCTTGATAACAACAGGGTGTTAATATTTTTTCGTGCAAGTGTAAACAATAAGCTTCTGTACAATGACTATGCATTTTACTATCTTTGTGTTCTTTAATTATTTGATGAATATTTTTCCGACCGTTCATTCTTTCGATAAACGAATTACTTTCGTTTGTTTTTGCAAACGCTAGGCAAACAGCAATACACTTTATTATTTAATTCATTATAACTAAGCCAACAACAGCTTTAGCCCTTTTCTATGAAATATTTTTTTGGAAAAGGATAAATTACTGAATGAAGAAAGTTGCTTGGGATGCAATTTGAAAAATAGAGACATATCGGACATATAAGGCCCAACAGATACATCTAACGACGATTCAGTGGCTGCTTTATCCCCATTTGAGTCTTTTTCTGCTACCATAATTGTTGACGAAATTGGACGTTTAACTGCTACTGTATTTTAAACTTTTAATGCTAGTTAAGGTCCGAGCCTTGAAAGCTGATTTTTTAAAAACCAGTTCCAAAACTTCTTAACAAATTTATTTTTAAACAGACATTAATTATAGAATTTTACAAAACTTGATTTAAATTACTCTTAAGTTAGAAAATAAGTATTAAATGTACTATTGTGAGTAGCCTAAGCAACTGCAATGTTAAAGAGGAATACTTTAACTGACTGCCGGGTCTTGGAGCTCTCGGGCTTTTTATAATTTCCCTACCCCCTCACATGGCTGTGGGAACTTGCAGATCTCATGTCTGCTGATTATTAATACTATTCATAAATACAATGTTGTAATTTTAATTTCTAAGTAATAACGGTATCTTGATCGTCTGGACCTGACATCTGCAGTGCCACTATCGTCTGCGATACAAAGTATTGCATCCGTTCTCATGAACTGTTAATAAACTTTATAAATTGTCCTTGTGTTACTTTGTTGCACTTCACTTAACATTTTCTTAACACTTTCTAATAATTCCTAATTATTTCTATTTTTTTATACATATTCTCAATTGGGGGATACATAACTCCTCTCGAAGTACATGAAAAATTAAGGGTTTTCCTTTTCTTAATTTTTAATTTAAAATTCATTATTTAATTTCATTGCTTAAAGTCATAGTTTCTAATGGTATATTTGTTTCTTTGTTTACCTTTGTTGCCTTAAATCTAAAACTATTTTCTATATTTTTATATCTAATATACATTTTCTAAATTACATAAATGTACAATAATATAGTCAAAATTATTAATACTATTGTCCAAACACTAATGTTATCGTAGTGTAATTTGGGCGTTTTTAATTCACTCAAATGTTCTTTGTAGTTTTTTATTAGTTTCATGGCGTGGTTGAGGTCGTCTAATTCTAGATGTTCTAGTTGCATGGGTTTTTGAATTATTTCTTCATCTTTGATTGGCGTTGTCTTGATTTGTAATTCTGGTAAGTTTGCTAGTTTCTTGGTTGCTACGGGATCTTGATAAACTCTGATTATTTCATTTTTCAGTTTTAAATAACAATCTTGTTTGAGGGTGATTAGTTTACTTCCGGTTAGTGCTAAGTTGTTTTCCGCTTGATTGCAGTGGACTGTTGCTATTACTTCTGTGTGGAAAATGGCTATCCATTTGTTTTCTGTAACTTTTTGAATTTTCGTATTGGTGATTTGTACGGGTTTGGCTTCACAGTTCTCGTTATGATTTGAAAATTTTAATAATTGTACTTCGCAAGGGCTGTCTTCTTGAATAGTTGTTGTCAACGATTGACATAAATATTGATTTGGTGTGACTTCGTTGCATTTTTCGTTTGTATAACCATATCTTAGTTCATTGTCCTTGTGTTATTTTGTTGCGCTTCACTTAACATTTTCTTAACACTTTCTAATAATTTCTAATTATTTCTATTTCTTTCTACATATATCAATTGGGGATACATAACTTGCTAATGTTTGTGGTTCTGCCAATTGCAAAGAAGTGGAGGTCGATGGTTGTAATGTTTGCAATAAAGTTGACGTCTTTCCTCCGCCAAGCTTACCTGTTCGGTCGTTTGTTGAAAATACCTTGTAAGTTTCGCGCATTTTTTTAATTTTTTCACCAATAATTTCCCTTTCTTTTCGCAAAGTTTCTCCGCACCCCCTTTAGCTTTTGTACGTGGCTCCATATTTATACAGTTATTGTCTATTGAATTGTTTAAACCAACAGTAATATAAACTATAATTATGAGTATATTTTTACATTTTATAAACTAGTGTATTCAGAATGGTCGTCAACTTTTATATGCACAAAACTAGCACGGCAACACTAAATCTAAAAATCAACTATCTTAAAACAAAACATTTATGTTTATTTTCCTATTCCGATATAATTTACACGCATTCCGAAAAGGAACTGAATACTCAACTAAAAAACTCAAAAAAGCGTAAAAGCAAAATAAAGAGAGGTATCTCTTAGGATTTATGATAATGGTAGTTTTAGTTCCAGCAATCTGTAAATAAACAACGCAACAAACAGGTATCGACGAGACGGCGACATAATCACAGAATCAGAAATACCTGCACCTCACAAATTCAATCCCGTATTGACCATATTCTATAGAATTTCTTGTAACATGTCTGACTTATCAAAGGTACAGGTACTACATCCTTTTCTCGGTAAAAGAACAATTAACTCTAAACCCTCCTTGCACTCCATTGGAAGCTTTGGAATCTTTTTAAAGTTGTATTCCTTTTATCTTATTTATAGTTTGTAACATTGTAACTGAAAATAAATATGTAGGAAAGAGCAAACAAAACAACGTCAACAACGGAATGTACTAAGTAGCGGAAACGCATTTAGCATTTACTGACTGACTGATATGTAAAATAATGTAAAAATGGATATATTGCAGATAGATTGGGGTTGAATAATCCCACATTCATTCACCTTTTACAAATCAAATTCTCCTTCCTTTTTCCAGTTACGCAGACCAATGGTCTGACTTATTTATTAGAGTGCACACCTTTAAATTACATTAGAACAGTAAGACCAAAATGGCCTTTTGCTGTTTTTCTTTTTTCATTGCAAAGACGCAATTGGAATCATCGGCGTTTCACGAGAGCACTGGTTAAGTATATGAAAACTGTTTGCCTGGGTTCATAATATTATTCATATTATTTTAATCATCATTTTTTCTTCGGCCCAAAATGCATCGGACCACCAGGATTAATCCCGGTATCCCGATAGGCCAGTCCGCCCCTGTGTAGATATCTGTTGGTTCTAGAAAATTTTAAATTCTAAAAATCATATGTTGGATTCTTATAGTAAATTAAAGCTGATAAACCAAAATCTCATCTTTTAAGGATAATAAAGAAAACGGCGTAAGTGCTTAACAAATTTGTTGCAATTCTCTAATACAAATTTTTGGTATTGTAAATACTTCATTTTGTATTTAACAATTATTTAAATTAATTGTTTATTCTGTTTTTATTTAAAAAATATGTGGATGATGTAATCACATTAATCGACGTGCACTGTACATATTAATCAGATATCTGTATTTACTGTTTTAGTATAAATATAGTAAGTATTTCGGCGTAGGTCCCGGTAAGTATTTTGCTGTTCTAAATCAATATCGTCCAATTAGCTTGCTACCGGTGCTGGGAAAAGTTTTGAATCGCGTTATGACTACCCGAGTTGAGCACTTAGTGCGTGACAGCGTCGGTTTTAATAACCGACAGTTCGGTTTTATGGAGGGAAAGTCGACTATCGACGCATTAGAGTTCGTTGTCGTGGAAATTAAGCAGGCGAGAGATGCTAAAGAGTACTGTGTTGTTGTTGCTTTGCACATTTCAGGAGCATTTGATGCTGCCTGGTGGCCATTGTTCGTGTGCGAGTTGGAAAATAGGGGTTGTCCGCGAAACTTAATGTCTTTGGTCAAGAGTTATTTCTCGGGGCGATTGGCACAGGTTGAAATTCCGGGTGAAGTTTTGTCGCGCGAGGTGGAAAGTGGATGTCCGCAGGGGTCATACTCTGGTCCCACATTTTGATGTTGTTGTATGAGAGCATCTTTAGGGTCAAGTTGCCCACAGGATGCTCAATCGTTGGGTTTGCGGATGATGCGCTTTTAATTGTCAGATCGCGATTATTAATGGATATGCGCACAAAACCGAACGAGGCGCTTAATAAACTACACGAATGGTCGCAGGCGGTAAAATTAAAATTTAACACGGCGAAGTCAGAGGCGCTCTATTTCGAAAAGAAACCGGAACAGCGACCCCCTAGGCTAGAGCTGGGAGGGGAGAAAATACCGTTTAAGGAAGCAATTACATACCTCGGGGTAAAGATTGACGATAAGTTAAATTGGAAAGCTCACGTGCAGTACGTTAAAAGCAAAGGCAGCGAAATATCAAACAAAATGATGGCGGTGGCGAAAATAAACTGGGTTTCAGGGGCGAATCGCTGAGGACGGTCTATGCTGGAGCGATCGAGCTGGCAATGCTGTGCGCAGCATCTGTATGGGGGAAGGTTGCAAAGTCCGAGAGATGCGTCAATTGACGAGCGTTCAAAGCATTACCGCGGTGAAGGCGGCGAGGGCGTACAGGACCACCTCCACGGAGTCGGTGCTGGTTATCAGTAGGACTCTCCCTATCGAATAAGTCGTTAGGGAGATTCGAGATAAAAGGTTAGTAGGTACAGGGAAGGGACGCGATATTATCGAAGATATTCATCTTGGCAATAGGGAGGTAGAGAAAAAGATTGTCGTATCAGAGTTAGGGCACCCGGCCGATATTAGAGGAATCAAGTTTGTCGAAGGCAGTGGGGACGCGACGGGTATCACAATTTATACAGACGGTTCACGTATGGATGACGGGCAAGCAGGCGCGGTGATTGTTGTGTTTAAGCAGGAAAGAGAGGTGTTTCGGTATCAAAACCAAACTCGCAAACTGGAGCACTATCTTCCAGTGCGAATTGGCAGCCATACGAGAGGCAATCGATTACGTCATAAACCACACGGGCAGAGATGATGAATATTATATAATCAGCGACAGCAAATCAACGCTGACGGCTTTGACAAACATGAACACCTTGACAAACCTCCAGGCGGACGTTTGGAGGATAGTGCATACGGCGCTCGAGTTTCGACGTTTAAAGTTCTGTTGGGTTAGGTCGCACTATGGTAACGTAGGGAACGATAGGGCTGATGAATTAGCTAAAGAGGCCGCGACGGGCGACTTTCGGATAACACATTCGTCGATACCGAGGTCTTTAATTAAAAGAAAGCTGCGCGAAAAGTCAATCAGACAATGGAAAGAGAGGTGGAACAACGCTGCCATGGGCAGGATGACCCGCAAACTCATACCGAGATTAGAAGCTAGAGGTAATATCGAGGTAAAACTCCATCGTAACATAGTGCAACTGATAACAGGGCACGGTGCTTTAAAAGCGTATTTACAAAGATTCGGTTTAACCGACCGACCGCTGCGAATGCAGTGAGGACGCTGAAAGCGCAGAGCACGTGCTCTTTGACTGCCCGCTTGAAGCGGACAAATCGAGGGTTAGCTGATAGCAAATTAGCTATCCTAGGTCTAGCATGGCCAAAGAACCTAGAGGAAGTTGGGGAAGTGGCTAAGCAGAAGACGTTCTGGACAGCCTTTAAAGAGTTCGCGGGAAGGGTCGCGAGATTAGACGGCGATAACCGCGCGTAAAACGAAAGGGGGTTGGGGGGGATGATGGGAAATTTTAGATTTTGACCTGGCGTTAAATGATATGAGTTTGGTAACCAAAACCTGTATTTAAATAATTTAAAAAAAACGAAAAAAAATGTAAAAACAAAAACTAAAGAAAAACAAAAAATAAATGATCATAATATTTATAAAAGTCCATATGCACGACAACCCCCGCACCACTAATACAATCACTATAACCAGTATATAACCTTATACGCGCGGAAATCGGGAATAAATAAAAAAAACTTAAAACTTAATCCGGCCAAATAAATAAATAAGAACATATAAATCAAAAAACCTCATTAAATTAAATCAATGAAATAAAGAAAGGAATAAAATAATAAATAAAATAGAGTGAAACCGCGCATCCCTCCAGGACTTAAAAGTGAAGTGATTGTGATTGTGATACCCCCCCGGACAATTAGTGCTTACCCACCAGAACTTTAGTAGTGCATATCTATTTCCCCCTAGCAGTAATTTTAAATGTATGCAGGCGACCAGATCTTCGGATGCTGGAAAAATATATTAATGAGGTAAGAACAAAATTGTAGCGGTTGTGCTCGCATAAGCATTGATTTATAATAATTAGTAGATTTGAAATAATTTAACGAGCACGTTTTGTGCGTTATGGCGCTAGCCGGTATAATGCTTATGCGAGTTCACCTGATAATTTGGGTTATGCTTTTTACAATTTTATGCACTGCTCAACGCTTAATGCTTATAGATGTTTATTTATATATTTCATAAATATTTATATTTATTTTTATATTTATATTTTTGCTTCCTTTTATTGTTTGTGGCTTGATATTATTTGTTTGACGTTCTGCCGCGATTTTTGGTGGCAGCTTATATATAGGAAGGAAGATTGTTTGAAAGGATTGTAATTACAATATAAATAAGTTAGGGAATGATAGGGATAACTAGGGACGGACTTAGGCTGACAAATTACTTAGACCAGGGAAAACAAATTTGTAAATTTATAGAGCAGGTAAAATAGCTGAATTCACTATTAATATTTGGCGTATTCTTAGAATATTTGAATCTATTTTAAATTAGCTAGCTAGATTTGGATAGTTTTAAGTCGACCCTTCAGGTCGCACCGGTAAGCAGAGCTGGCAGCTGCTATCCGGCATTACGGATCCCTCCTCATTCAATTTGTTTGTGTCTTGTTGATCGGGTACATTCCAAATCAACGCTAGGGATACCATCAATGAAACCCTATTTTTAGTTTTTGTTTCAGTTATTAGATTTTTATTTAGAATGTGTTAATTTTGAAGTTAGAATAATTAGGAGCACGTTTATATTTTCGCGTTTAAACCCAATGTAGTACCTTCGGGTGGAGCATTGTGGACGTGGTCGTAAACATAGCGGCCCTTAATTAAATTATAATGTTCTAAATCAAGCGTATCTCTAACTTTACCGAGTAATGGGTGTTGTTAGACCTCGTTGATTTAATACTGCTAAATGTTCCAACGTGGTTAGAAAGAATAAGATACGGTAATAACTTCGTATGCATTAAACAAAGAGGCCTACCGTATTATGTTCAACAGCACACAATTGCGATTCCTTACGGTTGCCAATCATGAACTTTTTACCGTATATACAGGGTGCCCACAATCTATCTCCGTATATGTGTAACTTTTTTATGGAAGAAGGTTGGTTAAATTAGTAAAGTTGAGCAAAAATTTTGCTCAACTTTTTTAAATATTTGGAAAAACTGAATTGGTCATTTTTCAAACCTTAATAACTTTTTAACGGTTCAAACTATAGAGAAAATAAAAACTGCGTGTAATGTAAATTTTTACATAGAATACAATGGCATATACGATATTTTTAATAGGAAAGGGATTTTCAAGTTGCAAACATAGCCTCACTTTTTTAAATGTAATCTATAGTTTAATATAAGTCACGAGGGAAGGTTATTTTTTTTGATTACTCCCAGATAAGACTTGATACACTTATTTTCAGTAGTTTCTTCATAATAAAGAAAAACGATTTATTTATTTGCGGACATCAAGGAGCCAACCCATGGATACATATTTTAAATAAACAAGATGCGTCAAAATCAATAACGGAAATACATGTTTGTTGTAGCTAGGAATACTAGTAATTGGCACCAAAGTATAAAATAAATGGATACCATACAAACTTAACCAAGTAAACTTAAATTAATCAATGCCAATCTGCCCACTGCTAAATTGACATATGCTTAAAATGACTTTCACTAGCTCACAAACACATCTTGCACCTTTTAATTATTTGCTGTACCGTATCTAAAGTTTGTAGTCTTATACTTGTTATAGGTGCAGTATAGTAGAAACCAGGAAGGAAGACATCTACGTCATAGGTGTCTGACTAAATTTACAACATACTTTAAGGTTCTTTAAACGTTTTCCAATGCACATGATAAAGATAGCAATACGATTTGTGCGTATTTTAAATAAAGACATACGCCAACGCATTCATCCGAGAAAATAACAGAGAAGTTAATGTGTCCCTATGTTTTGGATCTTAATGTTTAACCGGCTAATGGGCATGATTTTATTAGGGCAGGAAATCTAATCTGTCACATTCAATTTGTTTTACATAACCGCATTTGTCTGCTTTTCCAGCGTTTATAGTTTTTACATTTTATTGTTAGTTTGTTGAAATTAGCTAATATAATAAACAAATTACTGATTACATACTTAACACTGGCGGACCTTCTAAGAAAGTACTACACCTAATACTAAATGAGGAAGTTGGTCAACGGAAACTAATACGTTTCCAGCTAAAAAGTAATGAATAATTTCGTCTGGCATTGGGAAAGTAATTTGAGTATAGTGAACGAAAATTAATATAAATTGTTGGTTGTTTTGTAAAAAGAAAAGCCAATGACCGGTTTAGCTGTTATCGCAGCTCGTCAGACTAGCGCATTTATTTCTACGAAACAACCAACCATGTTCTTGAATTATACACAACTCATGGTGTATTAATTAGCGTAAAATGTTTCTCATGCGACCTCTATACTCGAATGTATACAACTAACCGTCCGTGACTTTTTCAACTCTCCGGCACGATAGTATAGATGACATTGCCAGACAAGTGTTAAGTAGGTAATCGGTCATTTGTTTATTTACATCTTGTCCTTTGACTAATTATTAAAATTTTATTTAGCAATGCCATCTATACTATCTTGTCGGAGACTTGAAAAAGTCACCAATAGTTAGTTGTTTATATTCGAATATAGAGGGTGCATGAGAAACATTTTACACTTATTAATACACCATGAGTTGTGTATAATTGAAGAACCTGGCAGATCGTTTCGCAGAGAGAAATGCGCCAGTCTGACGAGCTACAACAACAGCGTAACCGGTCATTGGTTTTCTCTTTGTAAAACAACCAACGATTTATATTAATTTTCGTTCACTATACTAGAATTACTTTCCAATGCCAAACAAAATTATTCATCACCTTTTAGCGGGAAACGTTTTAGATTCCGTTGACTAACTTCCTCATTTAGAATTGGATGTAGTACTTTCTTAGAAGGTCCACCAGTGTTAAGTAGGTAATCAGTCATTTGTTTATTTTCATTTTGTCTTTTAACTAGTTATTAAAATTTTGTTTGGCAATGCCATCTATACTATCTTGTTGGAGACTTGAAAAGTCACCGATAGTTAGTAGTTTACATTCGAGTGTAGAGGGCGCATGGGAAACATTTTACACTTATTAATACACCATGAGTTGTGTATAATTCACGAACCTGGTTAGCTGTTTTGCAGACAGAAATGCGTCAGTCTGACAAGCTGCAACAACAGCGAAACCGGTCACTGGCTTTTCTCTTTGCAAAACAACCAACCATTTACACTAATTTTCGTTCACTATACTCGAATTACTTTCCAAATGCTAGACAAAAGTATTCATTACTAGCTAGTATTAATTCCGGCAGTTCGTATTAGAATGTATAGTCGTGTCATGCCGGCAAAAGGAAAAACCACTGTGTTTACAAGTCCAACTCTTGGTTGTAAATTTGTTAGAATGCTTCCAACAAGAACGGAATAATGGTGCACTTTTAATTTGTTTAAGTGTAGTACACGAGGGGTTAGTCATTGGCTGTATTCATTGTACACGCTTGCTGTAATCACTTGTAATCACCTGTAATTACCTGTAATTACTTGTACTCATACGTAATTACCTGTACACATATAATCAATTGTAATCTCATGTAATCACTTGTATTCACCTGTAATCACAAGTAAGCACCTGTAAATACTAGTTTTTTATACTGGCTACGTATGTTAGTGCCGCCATATTGTTTTTAGCACAAAAAGTGGTGAAAGGAAGGTTAGATTATCAAAACTTCGTACTATGGTTAATGAGCAGCCATACGTGTGAGCAAATTTTTCGATCTACAAGAAGTATGACGTCAACTTTTTCTACTATCGTAAACTTCAGTTTAAAGGACATAATGTCAAGGAATAAAAATATACAGATATTGCAAAATGTTACCACTGACCTAAAACATCAGTATACATTTCCTAGGGAGGTAAACATCCATTTGGGTGCTAGTGCATCTTCCGAGCAACCTGAAATCATACAGGAGAATGAAATTGAAGAAGATATAGAAATTAACTCTGACGTTGATGAAGAAAGTAACTTTCCTTCTCAAGCAAAATGTTCATCATCAAAAAACATTGACAGCAGAAAAGAAAAGTTTATTCAAGACAAAATTGGCGAAGTCGACATTGACATCTTACTGAAGGATTATTCTCACTCCTCTGAATTTAAACAAATAGATGGGAACATTCAATTATCGCCATTTGTCAGAATCGCATCCAACAGTACGTAAAAATAGTTAAGAAATCAACTCTTTGCTGGTTTTTTAATGAAAACAAGAAAAAACTTAGTTCGGACAGGAGTATTAGAGTATAATATGGAAGTCAGAATAATGTAAAAGAAAAGCCAAGTAAACTTGAAGTTCTTGTGGAAAAATACTACGCTATATATTATGACGAAGGCTGGTACATCGGAAGAATTGTTGAAAAAACATCTGGTACAGATTATAAAATCACTTTTTTGAAGCAGAATATGGAACGCGTTTAGTGGCCGGCGAATAGAGAAGTGTGCATTGTAAATAAAAATGATTGGTGTCTCTTCTACATATAAGCATACATGATAAAAAAATATTGAATCAATATTCAAAAAGATGCGAAAAGCTTAAAATTTAAATTTTTATAAAATTTGAAATTACATTATTGTAACTCTAAGTTAATTGCATGATAGTGCATACATATTGTTTGATATAAAGGCCCCGCTGTATAGCGGGTTTATTTGTAGCCGGAACTGTAATAAACTAATATATATATATATATATATATATATATATATATATATATATAAATAGCTTTGATATTAGGTCCCTCGATGGGGAATGTCATAAAATGCTGTGATATTAGGCCTGAACAATCAAGCACCTATGATGTGGAATGTTAGATTAGTGTTTTTGCCCCGACTAGCATATTTAATTAAATAAAGCAAATCTACAATACACAATATAATGATTAAATATTTACAACTGTCAAAATTTTCCCCTTTTCAGAATATCTACATATACCAGATTTATGGTTTTTGAAGCCAGCAAAACTATCTTTTTAACTTATTTAGGAACCCTCGAACGTTCCAGGATGCCTATTCCCTTAGTCATAAATTGTTAAATGACCCATTTATATTTTGTTGACTCTTACAAATAAAGATGATAAATATTGAATTAAAAACAGTTTTCAATAATAAATTGTATCAAGATTGCTAACCTGGAATGGTTTCTGTAGCTACTTTCTAGCCTGTGGTCTGCATCCCCAGGAGTTGTTTCGTACCAATTCTGAATATATCCAAATTAGAGTACTTTGATTTTAAAACTGTCTTCAATTGAAAGTCGAAACTAGAAGTCGACATCATAACCAAAATTACAATCCATATCCAATTTACAGGTAGGTATTAGAATCCAATTTAAATATCGGTATTAGAACAATTTCGATGTAGGCATTAAAATCCCATTTAAATGTAGGTATAAAAACAATTTCAAAGTAGTTATTAGAACAATTTCGAAGTAGTTATAAGAACATTTTCCATTTAGGTATCAGAAGCCCTGTTTTATTAATATTAGAAATGGATTTTTAATTACGTCGTTCTACTTACGTCTATAATAGATCGGCTTATTTTCGTTGCACAAATTTGTACACTTTTCAAATCTAATTTCACTTTAATTTTGTTTCACTGGTTACGTAAATTATTAGTACTTTCGAACATAGTCGTAGCCCAGTTTGAATGTATACTAACTCGTCGCTTCATCATTATCGTATATAAAGCCGTACCTCCATCTGCATTGGTTTATTTACGTGCTGGGACGACACTTTTACCTTTATCTTGTATACTTCGGGATTTTCACCAATTATTTCGTTCAAATATTCGAATGCATGCTACACCAGTCACGTAATCCTCTCACATAACATGGTAATTTCCAGCCTTTGACTTGTATTAACTCGCATATTCGAATGTTTGTTATTTATTATTATCTAAACTTAATAGTCTGGTGCTTGTTTATTTTTACATAAATTGGATTTTTGAACAAATGTGAATTCTTCCTGTCTCGTACGATTTTCTAATGATGCATAATTTAAATTGCGTGTACGATGATATTTTTAACGCAATAATTAAATATTTGTAATGCCAATTCATATAGGTTTCTCGGTGATTTCTTTTTGACGCATTTTGTTGCGTTTTCAAATCTTATCTTTACTTGTAAACTACTCTTGGATATTTCTATGTTCTTATGTATTTCATCCCATGTATTTTATATACAATGTGCTCTCAATTAACAATATGTATAGTGACCGATTTATTCTTATAATTTCTGGAATTATGTGTTTTTCTTAAACTGGAAGTTGTTTTTACTTATTCTACGACCCCTATGATTTAACCTACCCCTAAACTACCCTATAATTATAGCAATATATATATATACACACACAAATAAGATATTCGACTGTTTGAAATATTATTTTGTATATACCAATATATATATATATATATATATATATATATATATATATATATATATATTACTCATATTTAGACCAGGGTAGAAAATTAATTAATTACATCAAATAATTTTAATCACCGTGTATAAGGAATTTTATTAGATAATACGCTTTATTAAAAAACCGTGGAGAATAAAAATTCATTCGTTTCATTAAAAATAAGAGATTTAAATTAATTACAAGACGCTTTCTATAAAAAGAAGCAGTATTAAAATGCTCAACGTGTAATTTAATTATTCCGAGTAAAGAAACAAATGGAAATTACTTGCAAAATTTATATTAATTGATTCAAGTTTGGGTAACGAGTATTAAACAAAATGTACAGATAATAATTGAATATTTGATTAGGATTCACTAAAAATTAAAGTGTATTATTTTAATTGGAGTTAATTGAACCATTAGTAACATATAATATGTATAAAAGCTTGTAAAAACCCAATAATATTCAAATCGTAGAAGTGTTATTTAGAAGTAGGACGATTGAACACCTGCGTATTTTTAAAAGTCTCGTTCTGCGTAAATTTTGCAGATAACAAATGGTTACAGAGAATGTTGGAGAAACCGTCGCTTAATATTCACGAGAAATGCTAATAAGGTGGGTTATTTCACAGTCCACGTGGATTGAAAATAACCGATACTAAAGAATATTGATTTGTACCACTCAGAACAGGGTAGATAGAGACGGATAATATGCGCAAGACAGAGACACATATAGTAAAAGGCGTGATTTGAGCAACGTCACTGGGTTGCGATTGGTTGAAAATAAGAGGCAAACATGAGAGGTAAAAATAACATTTCTGTATAAAAATTAATTAGTTATTCTCAGACGTTGCGTGCCGTGTGTAAAATTTCTGAGATTTAACTGGTGCGAGTGCAAATTTAATAAGAACCGCGTGCCGGGCGGTCGAGATGGGAACATAGTATGCGAAATTCTAGAAACAGTCCGTTTGCGGGACTAGACCGACGCACGGGCAAGCGATTATATAAACCCGTGTTGATAGGAGTGGGGCTCTCTTAGATTTTCGATTTTGATTCAATAATTTAAACAGTTTGCTCGTATATTTTGGTGATTATTTAATACTTTAAAACAGTTTGTTCTTTACGTGCTACAACGAAAGTAATTTAGTGCACTTAGAAAAGAAGATGCAAGGTAATAAAGTCTAGTTATAATTGCGAGTACTGTACCAATTATTCAAATTTGCAACGACAAATGAATACACAAAAGTAGGCAGTTTTGGCGTATAGCGTGAAAGAAGTATGAATTTCTTTGCTATTTTTGGGGGTGTTAATAATTAAATGATTCGTAAACGTGACTGGATCCACAAAACAAGATACAGATATACACAGATGAGTTCCGGAAAAGCACTGAATCAACTTTAGATGAATGGCGGTGTAGAAAATTTTAAAGGCGACCAGTAATCCGAGGACCTAAACATAACCCAGTTGGAATGGTGTGATTAACAGAGGACGATGTACATTGGAGCCACGAGTGCATTAACCTTCAGGTAACTTATGCTTTGTTGTTCGATTTTTGATGTTTTGGTGTGTGTTGAATAACTTTATAATTTATTTACTTAAAATGGACAGTAGTGAATTTGTACTAACAACAAATTTTTAATTTTAAGGTGAAATTTTCTTGTTCAAGTAGAAAGGGGTATTTAGTATTTATGTTCTTGATTATGATGAAAATTTGGGTATGTCTTTGAGCTCAATTAGACGAACCTGGTTAATTAACGTAAAGGGGTGGGAGATGCTCCCTTTGTACTCAGACTCAGGTCTGCATATATTGTTATATTAATTAGTAGGCATCCTACAAGGACTTTAATTCTGGATGCACATTAAAATGATAATAAATTTAATCTTGAAGTTTTCTGATACCGAAATTTATGCTGAAATTTAATTTTGAAATTTTAATGTATTATGAATATTGATGTAAATAGAGTTAACGTTGATGTTTGTGGTAGGAATGTATTTGTTTTTTTTTGAATGAGGATAAAAGTTTTAACTAGGTGAGCAGCCGAGGCGGAAAAGTGTAAAGAGGCGATTAACAGAAGAAAGTCAACGGACCAGTTAATTTAAAAGGTTTCACAGCATTCTTGACGCCCAATCTGTGGGGCTCGATTTGAAAACCTTAGTTTAAGATTAATGGAGAGGCTTTTTGTAGGTTTCACAGCAATATATATATATATATATATATATATATATATATATATATATATATATATATATATATAAACGTATATTTTGAGACTGCTGTTTTTTTGTAGTGGAAAATCGTTTACGCGGATAAAAAGAGTGAATTGGCATTTTTATTTATATGTCCTTATTTCCAAAATTATTGCAACTTTGCTGTAAATTATTCAGTTTGAGACATATTATGTTTAATGCATAGTTTGAACCAGAGTCTGAAAGTGTACATTTAGCATGTAAATGAGAAATACTCCCAAAGTATGCGTATAATGCCATAAATACGTATGTTTCTGTGTCTCAAAGTCAATAATTGTTATATACATTCATCAGTATGTGATGGCGTTACTATTCTTGTCATATCTCAAACTATTCTAAAATAGCTCTACCTGCATAATATACCAAAAATGTATTAAGGTTTTCTTTATTTATACATTTAGTTTAATGACATGCAAAGTGTTTCCTAATAGCTAATAGCTACGATTATTAGATAGGTTTCTATTAAGAGTATCTATTGGGTAGCCGATGTCCAATTCAACTTTATATGGAGATGGTTTTGTCTTTTTTTACATTTCGTAATATTTTATAAAAGTGAATGCTTACAGATTAAACAGAGAATTTTTCTGTTCAGTCTACATAGGGTATATATATATATATATATAGGGTATATATTTAAAAAAGACACATCAATGTTTTTAGCCATGTCTTGTATGTGGACAACTAATCATTGTTAGCTTCTTAAAAAATAATTATTCTAGTATTTCGTCAATTTGCTGTCAATTATCGGCTTCATTAGTCTTCGATAATTTCCAACAATAAAAGAGCAGTTTTTTTTATTGCAGGAGCGGATTTCAGCAGCTTCTTGTGTGTGTGTGTGTGTGTGTGCGTGTGCGTGCGTGCGAGCGCGCGTGTGCGCGCGTCTGCGACGGCGGTGGCGGGGGAGTAATAAGTATCCCTTAATACGCTGCCGTTATTACACGGTCTCAAAAAATCATTTATTTGCTTATGTTTATGTAGTTTATGTAGTTCGAGCTATTTTAAGCATGTTTGTATAGTACTAAACACATAGTTTGAACCAGGGTCGGATTAAGCTTTTGTGAAGCCCGGGGCTAAGAAATTGAAAGGGGCCCTTTAATTAAACAAAGATATAGTCATAACATTTATTATATTCTACAGTATGAATACTATTCGAGATACTTCTTATTATTTGATTATAATTTTACAGTAAAAATTCTCAAAATGCCAACAAAATTTTCTTCTCGCTTTGCTGCTAACAAAATCCAGTATTATATCGTCGAATGTTAACTGATTCATAACGTCATTTTCAATACAGATTAAAGACAATGAAGACAGTCGATCCTCCTGCAAGGTTGTTCTATACTTGTTCTTTATGTATGCTAATTCCGAAAATGACCGCTCTGATTCGCTAAAAATTGGTATAGCTAAATAAATTCGCAAAAGAGTGTATACGTTAGGAAAAGTGTCAATCAGTTGATGTTTTAAGATATACTTTAAACATTGTAAGGGTCATTTAGTTTATCAGATTCCACCTTGGAATTCGCAAGTAGTTCACAAAAAAATACTAACTCGCCCACTAAGTTAATATTTATACATCTTTATACACGTCACTGATTTTCACTGAAAACTCCACAATTTCGGTTCTGGATAAGTTTGAATTAAGTTTTGAAATTAATCCAAATAAATTAACAATATTTGTATAAGCATCACACCGTTGTTGTAATTCGACCACGAGTTTGTCAAATATAAGTATAAAAGTTTGTGTCCTAAACATTTCTCTTCCGTTTAAGCGTCTTACAAAAATTTGTCGTTACTGGTAGATTGATTGATTGAATAATTAAAGTAACCCGTAAGTTCTTTAATATTCTTTGATGGAACCAGTGAACTTTAAGGAAGGATTTCCTTAAAATGTTGGGACGCAACTATCTTCCGACTATGCTAGGGGTCTATTCCTCGGGTAGAGCTTATGAGGATTGGTCGTGGTTCTTTTTACAAAACATTATTTACTTACTATGGCTTAATTCGTACCAAAATAAGGGTTTAGGGAGGGCGCCACCAAGTCATTAAATTTTAAACACAGAGTTTCCCTAAGGGGGACTTGGTAGTCCTTAGAGAGGAATCTCGTATTAACTGCTTACGCAGAAGCTGTAAAGAAAATTGAATTAAATTAACAAAGTGAGGACACAAGAGGTATACTCTTGCTACCTCATAATAAAAAAGCTGTAAAGATTAATTATGCACACACTTTTATAGACACAAATATTAGGCATCAAATTCTGAAAGAGCTATCAGAGCTTCTTCGTCAAATAGAAGCTACAAATATCATTATATCGAAGGTATTTATGCCTTTTGTTCCTTGATCTAATTACCCTATTTTTGAACTCTCTTGTTCAAAGTAAAACAATTAATTAAATGAACTAAATGGTGATTCTTTAATTAGATGTTGCTTCATGATAAAAAGTTGTATGTACAAAATTTACATATCAAAAATGTTACTATAATTTCTTCTACACAGATGTAGAATGATAAATTCAAATAAAATATCAAATATCTTAAGCATTTCTTTTTACTACAAAATTAATTTAAATCAATACCCAAAATATCAGATCTGCTATTAGGCTTACAAGTTTATATGAAAATATCAAAAATCTAATAATTCAACGTTCAAAAGCTTTAACTATAATTACACATAAGTGAAACTTTATTCAGAACTCAATTGACGTGCTTAAGTTCGTTAATAGTAATAACGGTTATTACGCTAGATTTATTATTGACAATAAAAAAAACATCAAAAGTCCTTTATAGTTTGTTAAACAAAATAATATTTATAGGTCATCACAAAGTTATTTTTCAGGTGTTGCCTTAAATCAATGTTGGCCATATGCGGACGCCATATAAAAATAATAAAGAGCGCTTACCTCGTTTCAACAGGTTCTTGTTTGTGTGACAGCGTTACATTGTATTAAACCAGATGTGCATACATACTGTTCCTGGACAAACAAATGACGTCGCCGTTCGCATGTTGTACTGAAGCCAACCAACTGCGTGCTTCTTGGATCCAATTATACGAGCTTAGGGCGTATTTTCTCTACGCAATAACGGAACAAACCAAAATCCATCCAAACAGTTATCAAAGAAATGCAAAGCTTCGATCTATTACTGCACTTAGTTCATTATCCAAACAATTACCTTAAGCGTAATTATTCACATTATTACTTGTAAATTCATTATAGCAATTAAAAGATTATCGTAAATGTTAATTATGGAACGTTTAGATTGAAACAAAAGAATTGCTATTAAATTGAAGAACATTCCGGTTAAATATCAAATATTACGGCTTCATTGCAGAACATTTTCCTAAATCCAAGTATTACGGTAAAGTTGAAGGGCGTTCATATTAGACCAAAATTTATTATCGCCACATTGAAGTACGTTCTTGTTAAATTTAGAATATTACAATCAAATTGATAAATGCTCACATTAAATGGTAAACTCGATGAGCGTAAACGAAAATAAAAGGTCACATAATATTATACTAGTCAAAATTAGACAGGATAAAATAAAATACGAGAAGATAATACAAGACAAGAGAAGAGCGCTGCAACAAAATTATTTAGTTTGTTTAAGAATTTATGTGTATTTGCTTACCATTATTAAAAAACACTACTTCAAGTGCTGATTACACTTGAGCTTTCACATAGGCGTAAAGCCACACGTAAATTACTGGCTAGAACTCTAAGGTTCTCCATGATGTCTTCGTCTCATGTGCCCCAGCCAGAATGAGTCGTTGACACGTTGCGCACAATATATCAAAGTTGTTTGGCATTGAAGTGTTTATTCAAATAGTTAACGCCTGTTGTTAGCAACCAAACTAGCATCTCTGTATTGTGGTTGGGCTACATGATCCCAATACGGATATTTATTTAAACGACGATGTTTACTTATTTAATGGAACAGACAAAAAGATGTATTCAACTAATAAATTTTTGGTGATTTGCAGTCGTCAAAAGAAATTGTTACAAGCGTGCTTCATCTATGCCGTCGGGAAACTTCTTTTGTCGTTTCGATCTGTCCGTTGGATACATATTCTTTCTGTGGGAGTAATTTTTTGCTTCTTCTTCAAAAACATCAAATTGGTCTCGGTACCAAGAAGTAATTGCTATAAGAATTTTCAATACATTCTCACCAAATAACAAATCGAGGCTTGGTGTCTGAAGTATTTTGGAAGCCTCACCAAAATGTCTTAGAATTTTATTCCAAAATGTAGTCATAACAAGATTTTCTTTTTTTATCATTTCTTTAGATATACCCAGCGCATCTTATTTCGTTTCATTCTTTTCTAAAGGATTTTTTTATATCTTTTCTACACAATCATATATTTGGGAATAACTTCTACTTATAGGTTTTACCGCATCTTCCCTACAGCTCCAATGAATGCTATTAAGCGACTTAACAATATAGTTTTTTTGTATATGCTGTTGTAGTAAATGCCACCGGTGTGTGGAGGCTCCAAAAAATGCATACAATTTTTGCAAAAAAGAAAAAATTTTGTAGTCTCAATGCATCCGCCAACAGCACATTCTCCAACTAAATTAAGTGAATGCGTAAAACATGGGATAAAAAAAACATCAATATTTTGCGAATGTAGGCCTGTAGACCCTTATACTGTCCGGCCATGTTATTTGCGTTAACATATGACTGCCCGCGACAATATTTTAAACAAGTTCATTTTCTGTAAAAAAAAATTGATCACCACCTCGACTAAAGATTTTCCTGTATGAGAAAAAATTGGTACAAAACTTTAAAATCTGTCATACACTTGTACGCCTCCTTCAGTTGAAAATCAGTAGAGAATAACAATTGATAATTGATCCACGTGCGACAGATCTGAAGTTGAGTCTACTATTAGCGAATAATACTTCGACAGTTTAATATTTTCTATAATTTCTATAAATTCTATAATTTTTGCAGACATTAATTGAATAAACTCCTCACATATGGTTTTGGACAGGTAGGAAACATTGTCCTTTCCTTTATTACCTAAACTATCAATATGGTTCTTTAGAAAAGGATGGAATGTAGCGACTACTTCCGATATTTCCATATAAAGACCGTTTGATTGGGACCCAAAAATCTCGTTATCGCTGCGAAATGGCAAACCTCTTTCCACTAAAAATTTAATCACAACAACAATTGTTTTAAGTACTTTTAGCCAATAAGCCTTTTCTTTTGCAAATGCTTCACAAATATTTGTATCTACTCTACTTTTGGAATTACTCCTTGAAAGAACCATATTCATAGCCTTTCCATGATCAGTGCTGTTTTCATGTGTTGCGATTTTTCAATGCCTTTTTTCCAATCCGAAAATTCACGGTTAAATGGGACGCTTTTGTTTCGATTGAAAAGCTTGCAAGCAAAACAGAAAATGTTGCCATTGCTAGGGGAATATAACAACCACTGGCGTTTAACAGTTTCTCCATTCACCAGAGTTTTGTACAACATTATATCGGAAAGCTTTCATTTTGTAATTTATTTGATCTTAATGAAGCCTTATATTGTTTAACAGATTCACAATTTTGAAGATACTCGGCGCCTTTTTCTAGGTAACTATCAATTAAATTATCGTTGACTATCTCAGGCCATAAAGCCGGATCGCTGTTTGGTAGGCAATAATCATCCCGATTAGGAGTCGATACTGGAGAGCTCTTTGTAAATCCTACTAAAAATAAATTCAGAACTAAATATGAATTATACCCGCAACTAGAAACATTACCTTCGTGTGATTGTGAAT
Organism: Platerodrilus igneus; assembly: GCA_036346225.1. NCBI lineage: Eukaryota > Metazoa > Arthropoda > Insecta > Coleoptera > Lycidae > Platerodrilus > Platerodrilus igneus. Next base: position 27,708 of record JARFIW010000105.1, read on the forward strand.
TTCGCGTACTCACTAAACTGTGTAGATTATATCACTGCTACTTATGTCGTCACTTGTATTTTCTAGAAAAATTAATACCTCTTTTCTAAATATACGAAAAGAATATTAGATAGAATACCTTAAATTGTTACGTTGTCATCATAACTAAAATTTTCGAACTCCACTATTTCCGCATTCGGATTACTTGACGTAGAAGTAGAAGGCGCTACTGAATCAATCACGGTAGTACGACCGTTAAAAAACCAGTAATTTTGGGCAGTTTGTTTACAGCTTCCAATTTCTCATCAGGCGCCTATAATCATTTCAGCAAAGTATTGTAGCAGTGGCATAAAAAAGTTAATCTTACTTTTCTTTTCTGAAAGCCGCTCTTGTGGCGATACTGTTTTTTATTCATGTTAGTAAATTTCAAACAGTTTATAAACGCAAACACGCAATAAGCTAAATAACGTAGTGTGGTGTTTAATTAACTGCACTATAGTAACAGTAGTAGTAGTAAATATGCTTTCAATTAGAGCTTTTGGGCAACAGAATAAGAATAAGAATATAAAAAAGAAAACGAAAGTTCTAACTGTAAAATTATCTTACCAGGTTCAAATCCAAGTATACTGTGCCGCCAGACAACAAAAACAAAGAACCGATAAATGTGGACAGTGCGGTATTATTTCTGCTACCCACACGATTAGATTAGTTTTGAGTTACATCTTGAAACGACTATCAGCAGAATAATAAAACATAAAGGTGTTCATTTAAAACAAGGAAGATTATTCTTTTTATTTTAAATAAAGGTCTAAGGGAATTGAAACGACAGGGTTTTGTATTGCTTACTACTAAATAAAAATTAAATGATAAGCTGCCGAGGTATAAAAAAATCAGTAAAATACAAATTACCTTCATTGATGCGAGGCCCCTTAATGTCATGGGGCCCGGGGCTGCAGCCCCGTTAGCTCCCCCCAATGCAGGCCTGGTTTAAACTAATGACAAGAATAGTAACGCCATCATAGTGATGAATGCATTTAATAATTATCGAGTGTGACACGTAGAAATATACGTATTTATGGTATTGTAAGTAATACTTTGTGGTAATCTCATTTACATTCATTAAATGTATAGTTTCAGACCCTGGTTCAAACTATGCATTAAACATATAATAGGTTACATAATAAACATATTTTTAAGGATAAGCTTATTTTAAGCTTATACCCGTTTGCACCAAGCACGTCTTAGGTAAGGAATAGTAAAGGAATCCTTAAATTATGACTTAATTTGCACATGCACAAAGGAGGTTTTATGACAGGATATAACGGGACAAGGGATGACAGTTTTACTATTTGATTTACAACTATGAATTTACGACTTAAAATTAAACACAACGTGCGACAAAGAGACCGAACATAGCCCTTAATTCAAAAGGCATTACACCAATGCTTGAATGTCAACATCTTAACTAAGTAGGTGATACTATTGGTAGCGTTGTAATTTAAGTCGTCTTTTAGTAAATTTCAGGTTTATCACTATAAGGGTTGGCAATTTGGCTTGCAGATGCAGAAATACAGATCAAGTTTTGTCAAATGTAAACATAGATTTAAATTTCTTTGTAATTTTGCTTTATACCTATAATCGTGTCCATGTATTACGATGGAAAATAAAAGGAGAGTTGTTAGCATCTCATTTATTTGAAGTAACACTGTTATTTCTAGAATAACTGTTTACACTATTAGATAATATAATAATGTATTTTTTAAAATTCTACGTGTTTTAAATTTTTGGCACTTTCTTAACACTGCAACTTACTTAAACATTAACGTACTTTTGTTTAATCTAAATCTTTGAAATACAAACAAATGTATTATTTATCCTTCCCATTAGATAATTGGATCTTTCATTAATTCGTGTAGGAAACCCATTGTCCATAATATCCAAAATCTTATAATACACAAATTATTCAACACCAGAAACACACGGGAAGAAAAATTTAATTATAGATAAAAAGGAGCTATATTGATATGTGTTTATATTTTAAGGCGTGAGGTTAGAAATCTTTTCTTAATATATTTAAGGGAAGAATTTTGGGAACCTGTTTTAAGTAACCCTTAAGAACGATTATTTGTGTGGTGCAAATGAAAGTACATACTATTCTCTCCTTAACACTAAGGTATGCTTAAATCTGGAATTATCAATGTGGTGCAAACGGCCATTTTAAAACTCCTGCAATTATGGGTTTAATTTTCTGTGTGTCATAACTAAAGTTAAAACTAAATTAGCATAGTCTTTATTATAATTCACAAATATATGATTATTTGAACGATAATTTGATAATTGTCCAAGTGACCAAGTTTAACTGCTTAAAAAAAACTTCAATCCTGGTGATGCAACCTGCGTGCTCCTGCGGTCATCTTCGCGGAGAGAGCCGAAATAATATGGATATGCGAAAATAGTGTTTATGTTAGGTTATTGGAGAAAATGTTTTACTACTAAAAATGACTGAACGGGTACAACTGCTATTCCGAATGGACCTGCACCTTGAAGAAGTTCTAGATTACTAGAACAGGTGGAATGACTTCTGCGTTTAAGTAATCTAAAGAGCCAAACTACTGGTTCAACCAAATTACTAGGGTCTTTAGTAAGTAACCAGACTAAGACGGGTCCCCGAAAGAGGGCAGCGGCTCTTTCGGTACTTAGATTGACAGAGACCATAGGGATCGGTATGGCATTCTAAGACAGATTACCGCAATCTGGAAGGCAACGGAAAACCACAACATTACCTCCCAAGTACAAAGCGTACTTAAATTGTATTTAAAATGATGGCATCCTCTGAGGTAAAAAATTCCGGCGGTATAATAGTCCCCCATTTGGATCTCCGGGAGGAGACTATATCGGAGGATGTGATCGGAAAACTTAAAAAAGGAATCGGGAACATTCTGCGAGCCGGAGCGTGGAATGTCAGAAGTATGAAGAAAGTAAGTAAGATAGAGAACTTAAAAATTGAAATGGATAGGCTAGCACTAGGCATAATAGAAATCGGCGCAGTTCGGTGGCCAGAGGTGGGGAATTTTTGGAGTGGAGACTCCAGGGTAATTCATACAGGAGCAGAGGAAGGAAATTCTGCTGTGTAGAAAACTACTTACAAAAGAACGATAGAGTACTCAAGGTTAGTTTAGAATCTAAACCAGTAGATATAATGCAAGTATACATGCCCACCTCCAACCACAGTGAGGAAGAGGTAGAAGCGAGCTACAAAGATATCGAAGACATACTAAGATACGTAAAAGGACATAAAAATTTAATAATTAGAGGGGATTTTAATGAAGTGGTAGGTGAGGGTAGGGAAGGAGAAGTAGTAGGTCTATTTGGTTTAGGCACGAGAAACGACAGGGGAAATAGGCTGGTAGAATTTTGCGACAAAAGCAATTTAACCATCACGAACACTTTATTTCAACATCATGCTAGAAGACGATACACGTGGAAGATGCCAGGAGATATAGGAAGATATCAAATAGATTACATTCTTATTAGACAACGGTTTTGGAATTAAGTAAAAGACTAGAAGCTATCCAGAAGCAGATATATACACTGACCACAACATCGTAATTATAAAGCCCGTTCTTAAATTAAAAAATTTAAAAAAAGGGAATGTAAAAAGGCACTTTGACTTTGAAAAACTAAAAGATAAGGATATCCACGAAAGATTTGAAAAAAGTCAAATGAATTGCTGAAAGATATCGGGAAAATTTCAGATACTAAGGAAGTAGAAACAGAATGGAATAACATTAAATTCAGCTTAGACATGGCGGCCAGAGATATTCTGGGGTATTCACAAAAGAAAAATAAGAAACCTGGATAACAAAATCTATCCTGAATTTAATAGAAGAAAGACGAAAATACAAAAATAGATCAGACCAAACGGAAAGCGGAGATACAAAGGCTTAGGAAAACTAAATAACAATGGATTGATGAAAAATGCAAAGTAAAACTACTCCTAACCAGGGGGTGTAATTCCATGATAATACTTTCAAATATGATAAAAAATGATATGCAAATTACGAATTCTTTATGCATGAAGAGGCGGGCGACAGCTAATTTCTGATAAGAGGACACCGCTGGTGGCCAACTATATTATGTTCGCTTACTAGATGTGTCCGTTAGTTCTAGAATTTGGTATAAATCAAGATATGAATGTATATACAGTTCGGAAAATAGTTTCTTTCAAATAACTTGTTACACAGGAGGGCGCAAAATTTCCTTTTAACAGCGCAAAATGGCGCCTAATTGGCGCTAAATTATGGAATAAAGATTTTCTGAAAATTGAAAAAAGTGCGGCTTCGTGAACTTGGCCGGGAAATCTTATTTCATTAATAACTTGTTGCCAAGACGGCGCAAAATTTAGTTTTAGCGGCGCAAAATGGCGCCTAATTGGCGCCTAATTATGACAAATATTTTTGAAAAATTCAAAAATGTTGCGGCTAACTTCACGCACCTTTAACTTATAGTGTGCAAAAAATTTTGAGAAAAATGCTAGATGGTACGTAATGAGTGCATTCTGTATATGAATGTTTTAATAAAAAATTTATTTGGAACGTGCTGACTTTGGTTTAAGAAAGGCTGAGCAGATTAATTTTGGTTGTACACAGGGGTGCATTGTTTTCTAAAAACGATTTCAATTTTAATTTTAAGTGTTGGCCGGTTAAGGTCAAAAAGCTCTAGCCGAGCACTATAAATTTTGACAATAAATATTTAACCGATGGTTTGTTTTGTTTTCGAACTTACTTAAGGTCGGTTTTACGCAGCTCTAAATTCTTTTCTATTCTGAGCTAGTTTAAAAAGGTCTAAATACCCGTCACAACCTAATTCTCTTATAATTTGACTAATATAGCTTTGTCTAGGTCTACTATTCTATTTTTATTTGGTAATCTATAATCTAAGACCTTACTTAAATAGTCCGTCATGTCTTAACTGATGCCCTATCATTCTATCTCTCCTGGCCTTTAATTGTTTCCACATACAGGGTTCCTCATCTATCCTTATATAAACTTCCTCATTTGTTACTCTATCTGTCCAACTAATTTTAACATTCTCCTCTAACACCAAGTTTCAAAAGTTATCTTTTTCTTATCTACCTCTTTAATTGTCCAAGTCTCACTATCGTATATTAGAACGCTCCATACGTACGACTAAGAAACTTTTTCTATTATCTAAACTAATACTATTAGTAAGTTGTTCTTTTTTAAAAACATTTTTCTAGCTTGAGCTATTCTAGCTACTATAGCCCTTCAGTAGGGTAAATACAGGGCTACGACTTACCCCTATGACGTCACAAATCAATGTTAATTCCCATAAGGAGGGCTCCATAAGGAGTAATGTAACAGACAGAGACAGATTCGCACATCTGGTAACTTAAATTTGACTTAAATTCGCACAATAGTTTTCTTCAAGTAAGCATTTTATAGCCCCAGGCACGGATAATTTCAACATTTGCAACGAATTCGCACATTTAGTAACAAAAATCTGCACAATAGTTTTCTTCAACTAAGCAATTTTTAGCCCCAGGCATGGCTAATTTAATTAAATTCTAATTTGTGCAAATATTCGCACATCTGGCGAGGGTTCAGCACCCCGATCTGGCACGGATCTTGTTCTCAGCACCCCGATCTGCACCATCTAACCTTTAATCGGCAAATATTCGCCTAAATTTGCACAATAGTTTTCTTCAACTAAGCATTTTTTAGCTCCAAGCATGGATCGTGCTATCGGCACCCTGATCTGGACCGTCGAACCCCCGGCATCCTTCCCCAGGACCACCGGATAGGCAAATTCTTCCGCTAATTTATCTAATCTTTTAAACTAATCTAATACATAACTAGATCAATCCCATTAACCCTAATGCAATCGTTTGCAAATTAAATTCTTATTTGCCACAATCCCCCGTCGGGGCCCCGGCAGGGCCACCGGATAGACAAAATTCTTCCGCTACTGTCTCTGTCTGATACATTACTCCTTATGGAGCCCACCGAGGGTATGGATCGAGCACTCGGCACCCGACTCTGTCTGATACATTACTCCTTATGGAGCCCTCCGAGGGTACGGATCGAGCACTCGGCACCCGAGCCGGGCCGACGGACCCCGTCATCCTTTCCCCGGGTCCACCGAATCTGCAAATTCTCCCAGCTAGCAACATTTACATAAATCTGCAAACCAATTAGCAAGCCAATAAACTAAAAAAAGGCATGTATCCGTTTATTTGCAAATAGACGTTTAAACACAAGCACATTATTTTTTGGCAAACTAAAAGCTGCTAAAATACATATTGCAAAACAGTCTTTGAGAAGGATTCGTACTTTAGATATATGCGTAAATAAAAGTCAAACTATAACAATATCTAAACCAAAAAGCGCTCCATATTTAAAATGAAATCTTTAGCGTAAAAGCACCAAGGGTTGAAACTTGACCTTTTCAAGCATATTAAACAGGCTATAATAGAAATATATTTTTTAGATGCCTCTTAACAAGAGGTAATTCGCGAAAAAATATTACCCAAGACATGAATTTAATTACGGAAATATCCATAAAACAAATAATAAATAAGGTCTTCGACCATATTAAAATGTAACATAATTAATAGCCGGTAATTTGTTGGCACAAATGCAAGCTCTTTGTATGCATTACGATACATTACTCGTAGAACCGAATTGCGAAAATTTACAGATTTTTGATAATATTTACGTAGAAAAGAGCCATTTCGAATGGACCTGCACCTTACCGAAGGTCTAAATTACTAGAACAGGTGAAATGGCTTGCGCGCTCTAATGAGCTAAGGAGCCAAACTACAGGTCCAACCAAAGTAGTAAGGTCGTTAGTGAGGAACCAGACTAAGACAGGTCCCCGAAAGAGGGCAGCGGCTCTTTCGGTACTTAGATTGGCAGAGACCATAGGGGTCGGTATGGCAGTCTAAGACACACTACCGCGATGTGGAAGGCAACGGGAAACCACCACATTATCTCCCAAGTACACAGTGTACTTAAATTGTAAGAAACATGATGGCATTCTCTGGGGTAAAAGATTCCGGAGATTCCATTCGGATCTCCGGGAGGGGACTACTTCGGAGGATGCGATCAGAAAGTTAAAAATAAGAGTCGGGAACATTCTGCGAGTCGGAGCGTGGAATGTTAGAAGTATGAAGCAAGTAGGTAAGCTAGAGAACCTAAAAATCGAAATACATAGGTTATCACTAGTCATAGTAGGGATCAGCGAAGTCTGGTGGCCAGAGGCGGGGGATTTTTAGAGTGGAGACTTTAGGGTAATTCATACAGGAGCAGAGGATGAAATTTGGGTGTGGGGATAGTTATGCGGAAAAAGATAGGATACTGTGTAGAAAATTATTTACAAAAGAACGAAAGAGTGCTCATGGTTAGATTAGAATCTAAACCGGTAAACACAGTAATAATACAAGTATACATGCCCACCTCTAGCTATAGTGACGAAGAGGTAGAAGCCATCTACAAAGATATCGAAGACATATTAAGATACGTAAAAGGACATTAAAATTTAATAATTACGGGGGATTTTAATGCCGTGGTAGGTGAGGGTAGGGAAGGAGCGGTAGTAGGTTTATTTGGTTTAGGCACAAGAAACGACAGGGGAAATAGGCTGGTAGAATTTTGCGACAAGAACAATTTAATCATCACAAACACATTATTTCAACATCATGCTAGAAGACGATATACTTGGAAGATGCCAGGAGATATAGGAAGATATCAAATAGATTACATTCTTGTTAGACAACGGTTTAGGAATCAAGTAAAAGACTGTAGAAGCTACCCAGAAGCAGATATAGATACTGACCACAACATCGTAATTATGAAGGCTGCACTTAAATTTAAGAATGTGAAAAAGAAACGGAAAAGGCAATTGGACTTAGAGAAACTAAAAGATAAAGATATTCAAGAAAGATTCGAAAAAAAGTCAAATGAATTGCTCAAAGATATCGGGAAAATATCTGATACTAAGGAAGTAGAAACAGAATGGAATAACATTAAATCCAGCTTATTCATGGCGGCCAGAGATATTCTGGGGTATACACAAAAAGAAAATAAGAAACCATGGATAACAAAGGATATCCTGAATTTAATAGAAGAAAGACGAAAATACAAAAATAAATCAGACGAAACAGGAAAACAGAGATACAAAGCTATAAAATGGGAAATTATTCGAAAATGCAGAAAGCTAAAGAACAATGGATTGATGAAAAGTGCAAAGAAGTACAGACGAAGATGGAAATAGCAAAGACAGACGAAGCATACAAATTAATTAGAATGAATTTTAGAGACATAAAACCGTATAGCAAAAATATAAGGGACGCACAAGGAAACGTCATCATAGAAAACGTAGAGAAAGTGGGTAGATGGCAAGAATATATTTGGAATTTATTTGCAGGAGAGGAGCTAACTGCATTAGAACAGGAATCAGACATTGAAAATGATGACTTGGGATATCCTATACTTAGAGAGGAGTTTGAATTAGCATTAAAGAGTCTGAAAAATGGTAAGGCGCCGGGTACAGATAAGGTGCAAGCAGAAACTCTAAAAGCCGCTGGACAAGCAGTAACAGAACGTCTCTTCCAACTTGTAAGCTATATGTATGAGACAGGCGAGATACCCAAAGATTTCAAACGTAGCATCATAGTAACTATACCAAAAAAGAAAGGTGCGGATAGATGTGAAAATTTTCGAACAATAAGTTTGACAGCACACGTGTCAAAAATATTAACTAGAATTGTGCAAAGACGAATGGAAAAACGGGCGGAAGAAATACTAGGAGAAGACCAATTTGGGTTTAGGCGAAACAGGGGAACACGGGAGGCTATTTTAGCTCTGAGAGTGATAATAGAGAAAACAATAGAAAAGGGAAAGCGTGTATATAGGGTTTGTAGATCTGGAAAAGCATTCGACAATGTAAAATGGAAAAAAATGTTTGAAATACTCAAAAAGATTGGAATGAGCTATAGGGATAGACGAATAGTACATAGCTTATACAAAGAGCAAACAGCAGTAATAGAATTAGAGCAGGATCGTAGAGAAGTAAACATTAGGAAAGGGGTGAGACAGGGATGTGCCCTATCCCCATTGATTTTTAACTTGTACATAGAAGACGCCATGAATACTGTCAAATGCAGGAAGACATTTGGAATTACTATGCAGGGACAAAAAATTGATATGCTTAGATTTGCAGATGATATAGCGGTATTAGCGGCTAGTAAGGAAAAGTTAGAAGCTGCTCTTAATGAAATGGAAACGGTTCTAACAGAGAGATACGGTATGAAAATTAACAAAACTAAAACTAAAGTTCTAGTATGCAAAGGTGGGGAAAATAAATCAAAAACAAGAATACAAGTATGTAACATGAACTTACAAGAGGTTAAAGATTTCTGCTACCTAGGAAGCCAAATAACGCAAGATGGGAAAAGCACAAAAGATATAAAACAAAGACTAGCACAAGGTCGTGCTACATTTAACAAGAAAAAGCAACTACTGTGCTCAAAGACCACAAACATAGAAACAAGGAAAAGATTGCTTAAAACATATGTGTGGAGCACAGCACTGTTCGGCTGTGAAGCCTGGACAGTAGGAGAAGCGGACAAGAAAAAGGTAGAAGCCTTTGAAATGTGGTGCTACAGACGTATGATGAATATGTCATGGACAGAAAAAGTTAAGAACGAAGAGGTGCTAAAAATGGTAGGGGAAGAAAGAAATATGTGGAAAACGGTAAAAAAGAGGAGAGATATGATGATAGGCCACATACTACGGCATGAGGGAATAGTGCGGAATATATTAGAAGCAGAGATAGGAAAAAAGAGAAAAAGAGGCAGACCTAGGTTAGACTACTGCACACAGATAGTATAAGATGTAGGCTGTAGGGGTTTTAGGGAGATGTGTAGGCTAGCCCAGAATAGAAATCAATGGAGGTACGCATCCAACCAATCCCAAGATGGATAAATTAATGACAAAAAAATAACTGTGATGAATATTATAAGTAACTACAAGAATTGGCTGAGCAATATTCTCGAATAATGTTAAGTGTGTGAAAGGATTTACTGGAAAACCATTACTTCGGCAAATATCTAAGTGTTGGGTGCTCTTGGTAGCCACAGGTTGCTTAACCTCCTTCACTGAATCTTGCTGAAATTGGGCATAAAATGAGAAAACAATAGAAGGGGAACGAGCTGTATACACATGCTGTGTGAGAATTTCAGGGAACTATGTAGGCTAGCTCAGAATATAAATAAGTGCAGGTACGAATCCAACCAGTTTTGAGACGGAAAACTTAATGACGAAAAAATAAGCGCAGATAAATCTGATAATTAGTATAAACAACTAGTTGTTGGTTGCGAAATATCTGCAACTAATGAGGACTGTGCGAAAAGATATATTGGAAAATATATTAAATCGATAAATGGTTTAGTGTTGGGGGAACTTGGCAGCCACAGGCTGCTTACCTCCCTTCATAACCACTGAAGGTCGGAGAAATAGGGTATATAATTGTAAAACAATAGAAGGTGACTGAACTGCATCTAACAAGAAAGAACAGTGCTTATGAGAAAAGACAACAAACATAAAACAAGAAGAAAATTGTTGAAAGCATGTGCGGAGCACAGCACAGTATGCCTATGAAATACGGGCAGTCTGAAACGCAGATAGAAAAACGGTAGCAGCCTTTTGAAATGCTGTGCTTCAGATGTATGAGGACGATAGCATGGACAGACAAAGATAATAACAAATAGGTTATAGAAATAGTAAGGGAACAAGGATATCTGGGGAAAAAGATAAGAGAAATAGAAGGGCAGAATACGTTTTAAGGCATTTTTGGGGAATAGTATGGGATATATTACAAGCAGAGATAGGAAAAAAGAGGTAGATGTAGACCTAGATCAGATAGTTATAGATGCAGACTGTGCAAATTTCAGGGAAACGTGTAGGTTAGTTCAGAATAGGAAACAATGATGGTACGCGTCTAACCAGTTCCAGGACTGAAGACCTAATGATGATGAGAAAAGAGCGTTAAAACGCGGTGTTATTTATAATACAATAGCATATTATGCAAAATCCGAAATCTTCAATTTCTGCAAAACGATAAATAGCGAGCATAAGTTATCAATGTTTATTTATTTTCAGGTTAATTATACGTCCTTGTTAAAGCACTGAATAATGTCATAGTCATTTACACTTATTAGAATGTAATAGGAAAATTTTGAACATTTACATAAATCTACAAACCAATTAGCAAGCCAATAAACTAAAAAGACATGTATCCGTTTATTTGCAAATAGACGTTCAAACACACGCACATTATTTTTTTATTCAACTAGCTCTTAGTGGAGAGGTGTGGGGAAAAACTTACAACTTATAAACTAAAACGTCAGGATGTATTATTATTAACAACACATTGGAAAATAACAATAAGCGTTAATACAGTTTATTCGGTATAATAATCATTAATAGCACAAATTTGCATACAGTTAAGATACATAGATCGACAAAAAAATCCCGCAAATGACAAAATGTTAATTTTAGTCTAATTCAAAGTCTATGTTCACTGTTGCACCGACTTTACCCCTGCTAATCATATAAACATTTTTCTTACCATCAATTAGCTCGCTGAACGTTTTTATTCCATCAAGCTTTAAGTAGTTGAAAAAGCGCTCTGGTAAAAACACAAAAAAATCATCGCTTTCAACAATAGCACGATCCCCATACTTTGTTGACACAGGCCTGACTCCTAAGACACGATATTTTCTATCGGTGACAAGTTCGGAAGCACTTATTGTAGTTTTACGCTTCATAACCGCATTTAATTTTGCAAAATCCATATTTTATATGAGCTGACAAATAAGAAAATAAAGAGTTAAAAATTAGGGCGGAAATTTAAATATTACAATTAAATCACTTATGAGGCAAGACCGAAATATAACTTTTAAAAATGTAAAAGACAATTCTGTGTCTTGATGCAAGAATAATAATTTTAAACTAAAAAAGGACTTATTTCCTGCTTGTATCTCGTTCTTCGGAAGTTGAAACAGATATTTTTGAACTAGAAACCCTAGGCCAATACTTATATGAATCGACAGATCCTTTCCAATCAACATAAATCCTGTTATAAAACACGACCATCGACTTTGATACCCTTTCACCGAACGCTCTACTTTCATATTGTTTATGGAAAAATTCGAAAATGTTTCTTAAGATATATGCGTAAATAAAATTCAAACTATAACAATATCTAACCAAAAAGCGGTCCATATTTAAAATAAAATCTTTAGCGTAAAAGCACAAAGGGCTGAAACTTGACCTTTTCAAGCATATTAAAACAGGCTATAATAGAAATATATTTTTAGATGTCTCTTAACAAGAGGTAATTCGCGAAAAATATTACCCAAGAAATGAATTTAATTACGGAAATATCCATAAAAACAAATAATAAATAACGTATTCGACCTTATTAAAATGTAACATAATTAATAGCCGGTAATTTGTTGGCACAAATGCAAGCTCTTTGTATGCATTACAATACATTACTCGTAGAACCGAATTGGGAAAATTTACAGATTTTCAATAATACTTACGTAGAAAAGAGCGTTAAAACGCGATGTTATTTATAATACAATAGCATATTATGCAAAATCCGAAACCTCGAATTTCTGCAAAACGATAAAGAGCGAGCATAAGTTATCAATGTTTATTTATTTTCAGGTTAATGATACGTCCTCGTTAAAGCACTGAACAATGTCATAGTCATTTACACTTATTAGAATGTAAAAGGAATATTTTGGATGACAGAAAAACAAACTCATTCTATACATTACGAAACATTACTCATTAAACTAGAAGTACAATGGTTTTCTTCAACTAAGCATTTTTTAGTGCAAATAGGTCTTATTAATACTATGGCTATGCAACACATATACAAATTTTGCAATTACTTTTAGTAGCTAGTAGCACTCTTCTACCTTGTCAGCAAATAAATATTTTACACAAAATCTATAAGCTGTTACCACTATGCATGATTTTACAAAATTAGTGATCTCAATCTACGTTGATATCCCTTTGTAGTACAATACATGTGCAAGATTTTCGCAATTACCTGTTAGTAACCCCCTTACACATAAACCTTAATAACAATATTCACGCAAAGTATGAGTGAATGTGAACTATAGAACAATGTTAAGTTCAAGCATCGTTAATGAAATTCTTATTACATTTCATTTAAAAACAATGTAGAAACAGGTAATTTCCTGCAATCGAATGGTATAACAAGATCAATTAGTACATCATTTTTAAAGTAGTCTCCAAATAATTACATATTTTGATATTCAACAATTATAATTAATAAACATCCTTGTTTAATTAGGCGAATACAAATCCCAAAGCTCTAGCAATCCTTAAACCAAAAAGCGTGTCATATTTAAAATTAAAAATAAAAAATAAAATCTTTGGTGTAAAAGCGCTAGAGTAATTACATCACATCTTGATTTTTCCCATTTTCATTAACGCTTTAACAGGATGGAATTTGTAAAAATTAGAAGCAACGTGTTTATTGGAACAGAAAACTCGACCTTTCCAAATTATATTCAAACAAAATAATAGAAATTACATTTACGGTATTTTTTTAACACAGGGTCATGCAATAAATGATTGTAATTATGCCAATCGTTATAAATAAAACCAATAGACTCATCTTTAGCATAATTCTACGTCATTAGAAAGTAAACAATCATAACTGAAAAAAATTTGTTGACCGAAAAGCAGACTCCCTTTCACGAAATTAATGATAATTACGCGCTAGAAATGCGTTTGAAGAAACAATTCTTAGAGGAATGTTAATTGCAAGGCCTATTGATATTATGCACACCGAAATCTCCAATTTCTGCAAAACCATAACGATTGTTTTATCATCTATAGGATTACAATATCGCGAATACTTAAAACTGAATTATATAGCTCATTATGACGTTTGTAAATAAAGAGTGTTATTTATTTTCATCAATTTAAACATGTAGATTTCCAAAGTATATTTTAATCGTGTTTAATTTGGTGAAATGTAAAACTAATTAAAAGAAATCCTAGTTGTAATGTATATAAACGCAAGAAACGGAAGCCTAAATCAGTGCAGTTTACCGGGTCTTTTTACATAAGTAGAACGGGGAAATATTTTTTTAAACGTCGTCCTCCACTTTGAATCTGAAAGGGTAAGTACATTTTTGTTTTACAGTATTTTAATATACCGCTTGAAAATATATCGCATTTTATTTGCTTAAATTAAATACTAAACTGAAAACTTCTCATTTCCTCTGTATGTTGTAAGTCATAATTAACAAAACACTATCTAGTACAATAATTTATTAAACAATACATTATAACCGTTTGGAAATCCTAAATGTACATGATTCATCTTCGAGCGCTTATTCATAAATAGCCAAACTATGAAAACTTGCACATATACGTATTTAAAGCAAATCTGTTGTGACAATCCATCCAAATTCATTAATGCCATAATATTTAACAAATAATTCACGCCCTTTGTTGCGTTTTTCGCAATACTTTTTCCACTAAATAAATATCTGGAGTATTCGTAATCTGCAGGAGCTTCTTTGAATTTTTGTTGGGATGTAGTGTCACCCTTTTTGTACGCCACAAACTTTTTCGTACGACATCCTGCATAAAATGAAGCTTACGTTTATTTGCGATAAAATTGTTAACGTTCATCATCATGAAACTTTGGATTGGGACTAACCATTAGCAGCTTCTTTTATATTTATATACTTGTCGAAATTCTTCCGATACCGACCCTTATCCAAATCAAACTCTTTCACAATAGTTATAAAATTATGTTTTGAGTCACCCCAACACTGTAAGCACATCTCTTTAAATTTTGGATATGTCATGTCACCGCTTATATGATCAAGAAAGTTATGGCGAAGGTTTGTGTCATCCTGTTTCCATATTGCGATTACATTGGCGTTATCTCTGAGTCTATGTTTTAAGGCGCTAGCGTAAGTTTGACATAGGTAGAACGAATCTATTGCTATATGTCTCCCAAACAAGAAAAATTGTGTGATTTTGCTTTGCTCGTTTGCAGGTATATCATCGAAAACCATAATTGAATCTTCTTTGGTATCTCCGGGTTCAATCAAATCGTCGTAATTTTCAAACTCGTGGAACCCAATTATGTCTTTAAGAGGCTCAAATACATTTCTTAACAATTCGTATTTCGGTTGATATAAACTTTTCGAAAATACATAGACATTTTGGAATCTAAGACCGTTCTCGTGCAAGATCAGAGATATTAAAGCGTTTGTTTTTCCACAACTAAATGGTCCCGCGAATACAGCTCGTATGTTAGATGGGAACAAAGGTCCATGTTTACCATCCTCTTTTGCACTAGCAATAGCATAGTTATCATTATTCTGCACAGGTATTGTAATTTTTTGTTTCGCAGTCGTCATATTGCTTCGAGTGTGCACCTGCTTTTGTTGCTGTTTGCGGTGATAGCTTAATGTCTCTTTCAGTATATTATATTTTCTGCTGATGGAGTAAATAGTTGATTTACCCAGTCGAACTTCTTCTATAGCTTTTTCTAACGCTTCTTTACTGTATCCACTATTTCGTCTTCTTATGTAATTGCGAACCATGCTAACCGATACTGGCAGGGTCAATTTCACCCTATGGGGGCAATTTCACTCTATGGGGCAATTTCACTCTATGGGGTAATTTCACTCTATGGGGCAATTTCACCCTATGGGGCAATTTCACTCTATGGGGCAATTTCACCCTATGGGGCAATTTCACCCTATTCTGATGTAGGTAAATTCACTCTAAAATAACTAGAACTTATTTACAGAGTGGGAGATGCACACCATTCGACTGATAAAAGTAAACTAATTGAATCAAATTAATTCATCGCTTTTATACAATTTTATTAAAAATATACGCAAAATATTTAATTGTGAATAAATCTATTAACAATTTCCGTAAACGGATTATATTCAAACATAGAGTCATGTATAATTAAAGCATAAGCCTTCATCGACGGTTCAAAATTTCTTGAAGCTTCTAATTCCATTCTTACATCAACCGTTGCATCCTTGATGCTTTCAAATTGATGACGACAGTCGATTACAAAGACAGGTGAGTCCTTAAACTTGCCATAGTCCATTAAACATTTATTTGACGATTTGTTCGGGTAGTATTTTTCCATAAAAGATGCATAAGAGAGGTACGCTGGCAAGTAGTCGTTCTGCTCGAAATCCAAATTTAATCGACCTTGATGGAACATCTGAGAGTTTAAAAACACTTTGACATTGGTTATATTGGCATTCGTAAAGCTCGTAGCATTTTCTTCTTTCCTGTCGTACTTCCCATTTTGCAACGCCAGTAATATCCACCGAGCCTTCTCTGTTTCGTTCGATACTTTAATTCTCCATACTTGCGACTTTGATTGTGTTAAAGATGGTAATTCGTGTAGTTCCCATTTTCTGAATGCCACCATTATAGATGATTGATTTTGCATTTCCGAAAGCAGCGAAGCCTTGGCGAAGTCACAATGTTATATGCGGAACCTCCCATGAAATACGTTGTATTTTGAACGTTACCGTATTTCCAATCGACTTGTAGCAATTTACGTCCGACTTGAATCTGATTAAAATCAGCTCTTGAGGCATGTTGACGATAGTAGACCATTTAGTGACGAACCAGGCCCTCATTTCCACCAGACTTCCCTCATTTCCACTACACTCTGGACCAAATTTACATGTAAATTCGCACTATAAAGTCTTATTTAGATGAATCTCCACAAGGAGAGATGAATCACCTCCTTTGAATTTTTACCCCAACCATTTTCATTACGTCACACCCGCATTCTTTCCACCCGCGAGATAAATCTTTCTCCACATTTCCATCCACGAGATAAACCTATCTTGTTTGGTATTAATTAACATTAGAATTTTCTCAGCTACCCAAATTTCTAAGAATTTTCAGATTGCATCATCCCCAAGGAGCTACCCCATTTTAAGATTTTTACCTGTAGCGACTTTTGAGCGTCCTTATAACATTTTTTTTAGTCATGCGATGCATCTTGTTAGTCTAGAATTTTACGACACCGAATCTGTAAACAGATTTGAAATCGAACCACGCCCTGCAAAGTTATACCCTTTAAAGTCCTGATCTTCTAAATTTTGCTCTTTGCTCATACCAGCAAATCTGAACCAAATAGTTTTCTTCGACTAGCCATTGCATCTTTCGAGATAAACCTATCTTGTTTGGTATCAATCAATATTAGAATTTTCTCACACACAAATCTTTAAATTTTTCAGATAGCACCATCCCCCAGAGAGCTACCCCCATTTTAAGTTTTTCACCTGAGTCCTTATAAATTTTTATATGTACACATTTAGTCTAGAATTTTATAGAATCCGAATCTGCAAACAGATTTAAAATGACCTCATTATTTTACACACCCTCCAAATATATTCCGTGCAGTTAATACCAAAGAGAACAATCTAAAATTTTTAAAACTTTATATACAGTTTAAATTTTAAACCACATTTCAAACATATTTAAATTTTTATTTAACCTAGAACTCAAGTCTATACTTATAATATTTATTTCAACATAGCATTTTTTCAAAGACCACGGACCCGCATTTAAATTCCTCTGATTTTGTCTATGTTTCTTAGCACATATTTTCCAGATTATAGAAGACGTTATAACCATTATTTTTGTGTTAGCGATTTCATCGATTCTCTTCCTCCATTTTGTAAAACGCCAGATTCGCAAGACTTACGCGTAGTTTATTCTTTTTATTAACGATAAATCGCTCTTTCTGCTCCAAGAAACTCGATCCACGTCGACATTGGTTTTTATGCGAAGTTACAACGGTTGTTAACCATGCAACCATTTCAACATCGTCGCTAGTCAGGTAACCTATGCATTTTATGCGTTGCCTAGAACGTACGCAGACTCATCAGCGCATATTTAATAACGGGTTGTTTCGCAAGCTTTAACAGCTGGCGGAGCTGAACGTTTACGGCTTAGACATCGTGCTGTTTCTTGTCGCGTTCCCATTCGTAAAGCGATACCGAAGCCCACAGTTAAAGCAACTTTGCTGCTGACGGATGTAGTAACGCGACGATGTTACACACACATTTTCTGGTCGTTTGAGCATCCTCCTCGCAAAAGACGTCACAGGTGATTTAAAACCGTTTGCAGGCATTTAGTAAAAACAAAATCCGCACTATAAGACACTTGTAAGCGAACCATTTATATTCAAAGAGTTTACTCAGCGACTCGCTGATAGACGTAAACCGAAGGTTCATCCGAACGAATTAGCGGGAACAATGACGTCATCGCAGCTCGTCCACTTTAGCGCCAATGCATGCAGCGGCTCGCTTCGATGGTGCGAATGCCGTTAGCAAAACATCGAAATCTCCATGTTATATCGGATCGCGTGCATACAGTGCAGCAGCACGACACAACCGTGCAGCAGAAGATGCAGTGTATAATCAAAACACTTTAAACCTTGCTAAGAATAATACCTGTTCACAGAATACCATTACACCAATTTATTTTAAATAACTTCACGTCATATTTAGAATGGTATTGAATATTTTCAATGAATCGACCGCGAGCAGTTATGCGAGCAGAATTAACCACACCTTAATTTCACCACGACCGTCGTTAATTATAGATTGCAGGCACGCGAGCTCGTAACCAACATAGCAACTGCGCTGCGCATCACCATACCTCGCGCTACTGTTATTTCAGCTAGAAACACTCTACCGTTAGACCGACAGCACCATCTTTTACTATAGATCGCGTTTTGCATAAGCTTGACGCTCAGTTGCATTGTCGCCGTAACGATTTTCAGAACCGGTAAGACGATATCGTCCGAATAGACCGATGCTCGATTCTCGACCCGTAAAGTAGAAAACCGTCAATCATCCAGCTGACTGCCCGTTCGATATCAAACATTCAACGACACGGGCAGAACCTCCGAGGACTTGTCTATCCGATCTCCGCGTCCAACATGCAGCACGCATTACATGCCTCTTCGCCAGCTATTCGTCGTTGCTGAAATCAGTCGCCCTTTACGTAGGGTCGCCAGCCATTCCATACTTTATACATCGCACACTTTTTGTCGGTTACACTCACCATGTTTTACTGTTTATTTAAACACTTCACGATCGATTAACCACTCGATTCTAACGAACCACCATCACGCACGTCACCACGACTGCATCACGACACCAACACGATCGTATTTCTATGTTAAACAACACCGGTATCGCACGTCGAACAGATGTTTGCGGATGCACGAAGCACAACCACATATGTCTGTTATTTTATTTAGTCCACGAAAACTTTTTCAATCCACACTCAACGCCTTTATGGTTCCACGACCTTTCCACGACGGTGCTACGACATGGAAATTACTCATTGAGCCTCCGCGCACCGCCGCTGCTGCCATCTTTGAGCATGCCGTTATATTAAGACCTTTCAACCCCATCTTTAATCCATCGCTCCACACAGCAGACTTCAGCATCAACGCATTGACACAACACACTTTTCACACGTTCAGCATTGATTTACGCGGTAGTCACCAAGACAAACATATTTGCCATCAACATTGAACCCTTCAACAGATTTTAGACATTCTCACAGCGTTATGCGAAAACTTTTCATCATTTATAACTCATCTTTCCCAAGCACATGCTTTAACCATTTCGAAAAACCGAGCCGCCACGTGAGATAAACGCATACCAACACAGATGAAGGATTTAAGAGAAGAACTTTATGGAATCCAATATACACAGATTAAACCACAACAATATCTTACCATGCACGCGATTGTACCGAAACGCCTCCTCGATAAACCAATTTTATTGCCTCGCAACCCGTGTACCCGCACAGCAACATCCCAGACTGACGCTTGCGATCGCCATCCGCTTCGCACGCCCGCACAAACCCCAGCCCATGAGCACGCGCATGCACACGCCCGCACCGCGCGCAGCAGCCCATGCCTTTCATGCCGCGAGTATGCCAGCCTTTTAAATAAAGAACACGTTATATATTATTACACAATTTAAACGCTGCTAACCATTTCACCCATCGTCGCTAGTAGCGGTAACTGATGCATTTTATGTTGTTGCTCCAGTGCGGTAGGAGTTTTTCCATTTCAAATCGCATACTTTACACATAATTCGTGGTTGTTTCGTACAAGTCCTTTAACAGCTGGCGGAGCTGAACGTTTACGGCTTAATGACATACCGTGCTGTTTTCCTTGTGTCGCTGTAAGTTGCCCATTCTCGTAAAAGCGATACCGCAAGTCCCACAGTTTAAGTACTTTGCTGCGGACGGATGTATAAGCAACGTGGACGATGTTACACCACGACATTTGTTCTGGTGCCGTTTGAGAGCATTCCTGGTAAAGTAGACGCACAGGGCTCGCATTTAAAAACGTTTGCAGGTACCATTTTAGTACAAAACAAAATCCGCACTATAAGACTTGACTTGTAAGCGAACTAACTTATAACTAAAGAGTTTACTCCAGCGTACCTGCTTTATGTACCCTATAGAATGCAAACCGAAGGTTTCCGAAGATACCGAACGAAGTTGAGGATTCAGCGGGAACTAAATGATGTCATAATCCTTTGCTGCTCGTCCAATACATTTAGCGCCAATGCATGCAGCTGGTTCGCTTCGTCGATGGTGCGAATGCCGTTAGTAAAACATCGGAAACGTCTTCCATGTTATACGGATCGCGTGCATATTAAAAATCCAAAAGGGTGATAGCACACGCACACAAATTGTGTGCAAGTCGTGCTGTAGAAGATGCAGTGCTACTATAACCAAAAACACTTTAAACCATTGCTAAGAATACCAAACTTGTCTACAGAATACTTACTAATAAACAATTTAATTTTAAATAACTTCTACGTCATACTTTAGGAAATGGTAGGCTTGAATATTTTCCAAATGAATCACCAAGCGAAAGTATATGCTTAGCGGTATTAAATTAACCATTAATTTCCATTTTACGACCGTGGTTAATTATAGATTAAAATTTAATTTGTGCACGTTCGAGCTTCTCGTAAACTAACATATTTTATAGCAACAATGCGCTGTATAATACATGCATACCCTTCGCCGCGCTACTGCTATTCTTGTAATTGCTAGAAAAAGTCACTCTCCTTTTACTGTTAGGACCGATGCAAAGCACCATTTTTATACTTTCTATAGCACATCGCGCACTTTTCGTCTGATAATTAAATTTGCTTCTGTAGGCTTTTACACTTTCGCATAGCGGTCGATCGCACGTAATGATTTCTAGAACCGGTAAGTACTCGATATCGTCCAAATAGAAATTAGATGCTCGATGTCTGTCAATTTCCGATTCCCTCGTAAAGGTAGAAAAACTCGGTCAATCATCCATTATACTTCGACCCGCTCCTGTTCTGATAATTTACAAACATTTTCAAACGACAATGGGCCGAGAATTTTTAAACCTCCGAGGATCTTTAAGTCGTGATCAATTACACATCCGAGCTACGCGTAAACTAACATATTTTGCAGCAACTGTATAATACATGCATACCCCTTCTCTGCGCTACTGCTATTCTTGTAGTTGCTTGGAAAAGTCAGTCGCCCTTTTACGGGTAGGGCCGTAAAAGCACCATTCCATACTTTCTTTATAAGTGTAGCACATCGCACACTTTTTGTCGGTTAATTAAATTTTTGTTTATGTAGGCCTTTACACTTTCGCTTATTTAAACATCTAATACGATTGATTAACCACTTTCGATTATTCTAACGGAACCACCATACATCCCGCCGCACCGTTCTTTTTGAATCCAACGATCCTATGGGCTTCCACGCACTAACACCTGACGTATCTTTCCTACTATTTGTTAAACAAAACTACCGGTATCGCCATTGTGGACGTAAACAGATGTTTGTGGATGTGTACGAGATATGTAACCATATACATTAACCAGTCTAAGCTATTTTATTTAGTCCACGAAAACTACTATTTTCTAATACCACAATTAATAATCGCCTTTATAGGTTCCACATTTCGACCATTTCCCAATGACTGGTGCTACGTACATGGAAACTTTAATTTCTTATTGGAGAATTCTTATTCTCCCGCACTGCTGCGTAGTTGCATGCCTACCCTTTTGAGGTATATGCTCGTTATAGGTTGTAAGACCTCGGTTTTACTTAACTACAATTCGTGAGACCCCTTTAATCTTTTAATCGTATCTTTCTCGCCTACAATACAGTAGGACTTAACTTACTACCAACAAATTCTAATACTGGACCCCCATTAAATACGTCTTTAATTTTCCTACAACTTTTTTGTTGACAAGTGTTATATTGTATTTATTATACGCGGGTAGTCACTCTTTTAAGATAAATATATTTTGCTAGGTATCAACTAATATTAAATTTTCTAGGGACCCCAAATCTGTAAATAGATTTTAAATAGGACCACCCATACAAAGTTATGCTTTTAAAGACCAAATCACTATTTTTGCCCATCTTTATTTAACTCCATCTTTAAAACCCTTTTTGCTAACCAAGACATATGCTTTAACCAACCGTTTCCTAGAAATCTAAAACCGCAGTGTCCCGCGAATACCACGTGGAGATAACACGTATACTCTGTCAACCAGGATAGAAGCAGGAAGGATTTGGAAGGTGGGAGAAGAACTTAAAAATTATGGAATCTTAAAACTAATATAACAATAGATTTACAAAATCCATACAAATATAAACAACTATCTTATATCTTTAGCCCCATGCGTAGATTGTTGTACTATTAGGAATGATGTACCTTTGTCATCTTCCCTCGATAAACTAATTTTATTAATAAGCTGCGTACAAATCGTATTCTTTTACTCCGGATACATACGCAGGCAAGTACGATACCATCCAAATAAAGAATTGGATGCTTGGTGACTGTTAACATCCGCTTCCCTCGTGTACGCCCAGACATCCCAGCCCATGAGCACCCCTGCGCATGCACACCCTGCCCATGCGCGCCCATGCGCGTACGCACCCTGCCCATGCTGCTGCCATGCGCACCCCTTCTGTGCGACTGCTATTTCGGGTAACGTCACAGCCTTTTATAAATAAAGAACAATGTTATATACTATTATAAAATGTTTATTCTGACATTATACATAACAAATTTAAAATATTTAATGCCAACATGGAGTCATTTAAACTTAATTTTAATACAAAGTTATACACAGAAGACAGTCCTTTCTTTATGTTTGTTTGCAGTGGTTTTAATTTTATCTAATTTTATTCGCAGCTTAAAATTTAAATCGACACCCAAGTCTTCTATCTCCTTTTCTAACCAATAGTTTGATACATAAAGACCGTCTAGGTTTTCGAATTGTAAAATGTACCGAAGTTTGCCTCTATATTTAAAGTCTTTGATTCCCCGACAACCAGATCCATTCCTTCGTGTAATTCTTGCAGCTTGTGACAATCTTTTAATCGCAGCTTTCCACTATATCCTGCATACGTATCTTGTTAGCTTGATCGACTTCTTCTTGTCGGTATTGGGAAATCCTTTTTCTCCCACACACTGTTGCGTAGTTGCATATCCACCACTTTTGGGAATATATGGTTGTTATAGGTTGTAAGACCCTCGGTTTTAAATGATCCGAAAGGTTCTTTACTAGAAATATACAATGTTTAGCGAGAACCCCTTTGCGTGTGGTGTACGCAAGATTACGAAACCCATTCCTTATTCGTCTTTGTTATCTGCCATTTTGATAAATACGTTTTAGAATAACCTTTTAAAAGTATTACGATTTAGTACCATCCTTTTCGCAAGAACACCTACATAACTAAAGAGTCTTTCTTACTAACCAAATGAATAAGCTTGTACAACCCAGATGTATCTAAGTCAGTCCATCGCACATAAAATAATCTTTTAATTCTTCCTCATTTTCTCTAATAAGATGTTCTTTGTCAACACATCTTTGTATTGTTGCTATATCCACTTCATGTAACCATTTTGTGACAATCATCCATTTCCTCTAATTAAAATTGTCTTTTCCTTCACCACAACACTGCAAACATAATGGCATTTCTTTAGCGTAAAAGGAAATTTGGTACTTAACCAATATTGTAAGCGTTAAGTTCAACCTCTTGGCGGAATGGTGTTAAAGCTAAGTCCCATTCCGGAAAGCACTAACAATTCGGAAGTAATAGAAATTATGGAAAGAAGACCTGAATGCATTATGTACTACCTGCTTTAATGTAGTATGTTTCCAACAAAGTTGATTTTAGCTTGGTTGGATCCTCTTACTTAACTCCAAATAATTTACGGTAAATAGTTAAAACTTAACCTATCATTTACATTGATC
This sequence comes from Platerodrilus igneus, assembly GCA_036346225.1. Taxonomy (NCBI): domain Eukaryota; kingdom Metazoa; phylum Arthropoda; class Insecta; order Coleoptera; family Lycidae; genus Platerodrilus; species Platerodrilus igneus. Next base: position 52,135 of record JARFIW010000105.1, read on the forward strand.
AATCCCATTTCTGCAGGTTTTGACAACTTAATTTGCGAAGCGTCAATTATTTTAAAGCATTTCCTATACACGGAGAATAGAAGGATAATTAATATTATATGCAACGATTTTAAACTGTCGGATTGATTTTACACATTGGCAACATGCAAGAGTTAATTGGCCTTTAGAAGTATTAACAACTAACTTCCAATAAGGTTAAAAACAATTGGCAATTATTCACCAGTTCTACTTCCAGATTCACATTGCACAGGTAATTTGTCGCTTCAGCGCGTAATACCATGGTATTACGCGATAGAAGCAAATGTTACCTTAAACGTATCTGGACAACGTAAAATCGGGTATATGATTGCCAAGTTGTGTTTAACACCAGGACTTGTTATCTAAAGGCCAATTGTTATCGTTAACCTTGCAATGGTTGTTAGCCATGTTACGGAACAATACAAAATAGCTGCTGTTTAGCGAATAATAACCTGCTACAGTACTGCTTATGGAAATGGTATCAAGATAATTGAGGTTACAAATTCCATCTTGCTAAATATCCGCAAAATCTTGGGTTACATCCATGTCAAAAGATAGAAATAATCTTTTTCGAATTCGTCTGAGATATCAGGTAGTACGACAACAAAGTTTCAAACTTAAAATCTTCTAGTGCCACTTTGTATGAACAGGTATAGATTTTACAAATCTTATAATGCATTACGATGTCTACAATTCCAAAAGAAATCTTTGAATTGGGCATCTTTTAGTCATTTCCAGAGGTTTACGACAAGTAACTTTATTGACAAACCTATCGCGTTTCAATCAAAGGAAATTTCCATCGTAGATAGCTGTAATATGGCAAGGAAAAAATCTTTTAAGGATAAACATCGGTTGAAAATGGCGAAAATGCTTTCGGTGTCAGAAAGGTCAAAATTTTAACCAACATTAGATGTGTTAGAAAATGGAATGTATTAGGAATGTGAGTCACCAAAGTCAGCATTTTTCGCTGGACATAGACTAATATCATCCAATATCTTTTACCAGATGCATTGGTTGAAAATCTTTGTAAAGCTAGGTCATTGCAGAAAGGATGGTACTAAATCCGTATACTTTTTAAAAGGTTGAAAAACGTTAATTCACCTTGAAACGGCTCATATAACCGAACTAAGGACTATCGAATACTAAACCTTGAATACGACCACACGAAAGGGTTCCGCTTAAACTGTATTCTTACCTAGATAGAACTGTCGGATATTTAAAACCGAGGGTCTTACAACCTATAACAACCATATATTAAAAGTGGTGGCAAACTCCAACAGTGTGTGGGAGAAAGAGGATTTTCCAATACCGACAAGGAAGTCGATCGCTAACGATACGATGGGATATAGTAAACTGGATTAAAAGATTGTCAAAGCTGCAAGAATTACACGAAGGAATGGATCTGGTTGTCGGCGGAATCAAAACAAATATGAGGCAAACTTCGGTACATTTTACAATTCGAAAACCTAGACGGTCTTTATGTATCAAACTATTGGTTAGAAAAGGAGATAGAAGACTTGGGTTCGATTTAAATTTTAAGCTGCGAATAAAATTAGATAAAATTAAAACCACTGCAAACAAAACATAAAGAAAGGACTGTCTTCTGTGTATAACTTTGTATTAAAATTAAGTTTAAATGACTCCATGTTTGGCATTAAATATTTTAAATTTGTTATGTATAATGTCAGAATAAACATTTTATAATAGTATATAACATTGTTCTTTATTTATAAAAGGCTGTACGTTACCCGAAATAGCAGTCGCACAGAAAGGGTGCGCAGGGATGGGCAGGGTGACGCGCAGGGTGCGCATGGGCAGTGTGCATGGCAGGGTGCTCATGGGCTGGGATGTGTCTGGGCGTACACGAGGAAGCGGATGTTAACAGTCACCAAGCATCCAATTCTTTATTTGGATGGTATCGAGTACTTGCCTGCGTATGTATCCGGAGTAAAGAATACGATTTGCATACGCAGCTTATTAATAAAATTAGTTTATCGAGGAAGATGACAAAAGGTACATCATTCCTAATAGTACAACAATCTACGCATGGGGCGTAAAGATATAAGATAGTTGTTTATATTTGTAAGGATTTTGTAAATCTATTGTATATATTAGTTTTAAGATTCCATAATTTTAAGTTCTTCTCCACCTTCCAAATCCTTCCGGCTTCCTGGTTGACAGAGTATACGTGTTATCTCCACGTGGTATTCGCGGGACACGGCGGTTTTAGATTTCGGGAGATGGTTGGCTAAGGCATATGTCTTGGGTAGCGAAAAAGGTTTTAAAAATGGTGTTAAATAAAGATGAGCAAAATTAGTGATTTGGGTCTTTAAAACGCATAACTTTGTATGGGTGGTCCTATTTAAAATCTATTTACAGATTTGGGGTCCCTAGAAAATTTAATATTAGTTGATACCTAGCAAAATATATTTATCTTAAAAGAGTGACTACCCTGCGTATAATAAATACAATATAACACTTGTCAACAAAAAGTTGTAGGAAATTAAAGACGTATTTAATGGGGGTCCAGTATTAGAATTTGTTGGTAGTAATGTTAAGTCCTACTGTATTGTAGGCGAGAAAGATACGATTAAAAAGATTAAAGGGTTTCACGAATTGTAGTTATAAAACCGAGGGTCTTACAACCTATAACGAGCATATACTCAAAAGGAATGGGCATGCAACTACGCAGCAGTGCGTGGAGAATAAGAATTCTCTAATAAGAAATTAAAGTTTCCATGTACGTAGCACCAGTCATTGGGTAACGGTAGAAATGTGGAACCTATAAAGACGATTATTAATTATGGTTTAGAAAATAGTAGTTTTCGTGGACTAAATAAAATAGCTTAGACTGGTTAATGTATATGGTTACATATTCTCGACACATCCACAAACATCTGTTTACGTCCACAATGGCGATACCGGTAGTTTTGTTTAACAAATAGTAGGAAAGATACGTCAGGTGTAGTGGGAAGCCCATAGGATTGGATTCAAAAAGAACGGTGCGGCGGGGTGTATGGTGGTCTCCGTTAGAATAATCGAAAGTGGTTAATCAATTGTATTAGATGTTTAAATAAGCAAAAGTGTAAAGGCCTACATAAACAAAATTTAATTATTCGACAAAAGTGCGCGATGTGCTACACTTATAAAGAAAGTATGGAATGGTGCTTTGCATCGGTCCTACCGTAAAAAGGGCGACTGACTTTTCAAGCAACTACAAGAATAGCAGTAGCGCAGAGAAGGGGTATGCATGTATTATACAGTTGCTGCAAAATATGTTAGTTTACGCGTAGCTCGGATGTGTAATTGATCACGACTTAAAGATCCTCGAGGTTTAAAATTTCGGCCCATTGTCGTTTGAAAATGTTTGAAATTATCAGAACAGGAGCGGGTCGAAGTATAATGGATGATTGACCGAGTTTTTCTACCTTTACGAGGGAATTGGAAATTGACAGACATCGAGCATCTAATTTCTATTTGGACGATATCGAGTACTTACCGGTTCTAGAAATCATTACGTGCGGCCGACCGCTATGCGAAAGTGTAAAAGCCTACAGAAGCAAAATTTAATTATCATACGAAAAGCGCGATGTGCTATAGAAAGTATAAAAATGGTGCTTTGCCCAGTCTTAACAGTAAAAAGGAGAGTGACTTTTCTAGCAATTACAAGAATAGAGTAGCGCAGGAAGGGTATGCATGTATTATACAGCGCATTGTTGCTATAAAATATGTTAGTTTACGAGAAGCTCGAACGTGCACAAATTAAATTTTAATCTATAATTAACCACAGTCGTAAAAATGGGAAATTAATGGGTAATTTTAATAGTGCTAAGCATATACTTTCGCTTGGTGATTCATTTGGAAAATATTCAAGCCTACCTAAAATATGACGTAGAAGTTATTTAAAATTAAATTGTTGTAAGTATCCTGTAGACAACAAGTTGGTATTTTCTTAGTAATGGTTTAAAGTGTTTTTGGTTATAGTAGCACTGCATCTTCTACGACTTGCACACAATTTGTGTGCGTGTGCTACCACCCTTTTGGATTTTTAATATGCACGCGATCCGTATAACATGGAAGACGTTTTCGATGCTTCTACTAACGGTATTCGCAGCATGGACAAAAGCGAACCAGGGGCATCATTGGCGCTAAATGTATTGGACGAGCAGCAAAGATTATGACTCATTTAGTTCCCGCTGAATCCTCAACTTCGTTCGGTATCTTCGGAAACCTTCGGTTTGCATTCTATAGGGTACATAAAGCAGGTACGCTGGAGTAAACTTTTAGTTAGTTCGCTTACAAGCAAGTCTTATAGTGCGGATTTTGTTTTGTACTAAAATGGTACCTGCAAACGTTTTAAGTGCAACTCTTGCGGTGCTTCCTATACCTGGAAAATGCTCAACGGCACCAGAACAAATGTCGTGGTGCAACATCGTCCAAGGTTGCCTACAAATCTTTAAACTGTGGGACTTGCGGTTTTTTTACGAGAATGGACAACTTACAGCGACACAAGGAAAACAGCACGGTATGTCATTAAGCCTTAAACGTTCAGCTCCGCCAGCTGTTAAAGGACTTGTACGAAACAACCACGAATTATGTGTAAAGTATGCGATTTCGAAATGGAAAAGAATACATATGCCGCACATTTAAGAAGCAACAGACATAAAATGCATCAGTTACCGCTACTAGCGACGATGGTGTAGAAATGGTTAGCACTGCGTTTAACAACCGTATGGCTAGCTATCGCATAAAGAACGCCAGTGTCGACGATGGAGTGCCGAGTTTCTTTGGAAGCAGAAAGAGCGATTTATTCGATTAATAAATGAAAAAGAATACAACATACAGCAGTAAAAGTCTTGCGAACTCTACGGCGTTTAACCAAAATGGAGGAAGAGACTACCGATGTGAAACCTTTAACACAAAAATGTTGTTATAACGTCTTCTAGTAATCTGGAAAATATGTACGAGGTCTTAAGCGAAACCATGCGAACAAAATCAGAGGAATTTGAAACATGCGGGTCCGGATGGTCTTTGGAAAAGGTGCTCTATTTAGAAATAAATATTAATAAGTATACCCGATATGACAAGTTCTAGGTTAAAAAAAAAATTGTGAATATATATTTAGAAATGTGGTTTAAAATTTAAACTGTATTAGTAAAATTGTTTGTAATAAAAGTTTTAAGAATGGTTTTAGATTTTCTTTTATGTATAAGCCGCCGGAAATTTATAATTTAAAGGGTGTGTAAATGGTAAGGGGTCGTTCGATTTTAAATCTTTTACAGATTCGGATTTTACATAAAATTCTAGACTAACAAGATGCATCGCATGTATAAAGAAAATTTATAAGAACGCTCAAAATCGCTGCCTGCAAAAATCTTAAAATGGGGTAGCTTTGGGGATGGTGCTATGTGAAAATTTAAAAATTCGGGTAGCTAAAAAATTTAATATTAATTGATACCAAACAAGGTACATTTATCTCGTGGGTGGAATGTGGAGAAAGATTTATCTCGCAGAGGGTATATTGTAACTTTGCAGGGCGTGGTCCGATTTAAATCTGTTTAGAGATTCGGATTCTACATAAAATTCTAAGCTAATTTAATGTATCGCATGTATAAAAAAAATGTTTAAGGACGGTCAAATCGCAACTGGTAAGAAATCTTAAAATCAGGGTAGCCTCTGGGGATGATGCAATCTAAAAAATTTTAGAGATTCGGGTAGCTGAGAAAATTCTAAATTAATTGATACCAAACAAGATAGGTTTATCTCGAAAGATGCATTGGAACGAAGAAAACTATTTGTTAGGTTTGCTTATAGAGCAAATAGCAAAATTAGAAGATCAGGACTTTAAAGGGTATAACTTTGCAGGGCGTGGTCCGATTTCAAATCTGTTTACAGATTTGGATTCTAATAAAATTTTAGACTAACAAGATGTATCGCATGACTAAAAGAATTTATAAGAACGCTTAAAAGTTGCTACAGGTAAGAAATCTTAAAATGGGGGTAGCTCCCTGGGGGATGATGCAATCTAAAAAAATTCCTAGAGATTCGGGTAGCTAAGAAAATTCTAATATTAATTGATACCAAACAAGATAGGTTTATCTCGTGGGTGGAAATGTGGAGAAAGATTTATCTGCGGGTGGGAATGCGGTGTGATGTAATCAAAATGGTTGGGGTAAAAATTCCACAAGGCGGTCCACAGGGCGGAGCAAGGATAAGATTCATCTAAAATAAGACTTTATAGTGCGAATTTACATGTAAATTTGGTCCAGATGAGTGAGGAAATGAGGGATTCTGGAGGAAATGAGGTGCTGGCTTGCCTGATTTTCCTCTACTGACGATAGTTTTCTTGTAATCTTCAAAAAACCTAAAAATGGTTTTTAGCGGTATAGCGCAACTAAACCGCCCATCTTGGAATATGGTATCAGGCTTCCACCCGGTATGTGTAATAGATTTTGTTTCTGATTCTTCCATGGATACAAGTCCTTTAACGGTTCGAGTAATTCCAGGGATTCGACAGACATCTATTATTTGATTATTACGCAATTTGTATTGAATTTCCTCAAACAGAAAATATGGTGCATTCCTAGTAAATTCGTAAGCTTTAGTATCTGGCTCCGCTGCTCTAATCGGTTCTACAGTTGTTGACGCTTCTCTTAGTGTTTCCGTAGGTTTATAGGTACCCCTTATAAATATGAAACTTTCATGGGGATATGTGATGTTATCACTGCTCTGGATTTCAATCGAAATTCGATCGTTGTTTTCTGTGTTCAATGTAAAGGGTAGATATGTATAATAATCTTCCTTTCTTATAGTTTCGTTTAATTTATAACTTCCAAACACATCCAATTTGGGTACGTCCTCATATTTAAGTCTTCCAAGTTTAACGTTTTCATCACCGTGGAGATCTAAGCTGCGTTTACTTCTGAAGCCCATCATTTATAACTTTTAATCCTAAGGATTTTAAGAAACGTATTTCTTCTGCTGTAAGTCTCTCGACAACTTGACGCTTTGATGTCGTATTCACTTCTGATCGTCTAGGGGTGTTGCAGCGTGTTTTATATACAAAATCGATAGGCATTTTCAACTACTTTTTATTTCCAGTCTCACACAGGTGTATGTTTCCGGTGAAAAGTTTACCAATTCATCCAAATGATCGACTAATCTGATTGTAATATTATCAATTTCTGTCACGCTCAGTGTTCACTTGCTGGCAATATGCACGACATCTGCGCCCAATTTGCGATTGGTAAACCCCAAGATGCTTCCAATATTGTTTTTACGGTTTACCCCAAAATCAATCGGTATACTGCTTCGTATAGAACACTTTAATGTATTATTGTTTGCACTCAGTTTAAAATATTTTTCAATGTTCTCGTTGATGTCTGGCTTCTGACTGAACCATTTTTTGAAAACATCCTGTATATATGCATTTATTTCTTCTAATTCGTATGATCCAGGTTCAATGGTTATTCTGCGATGCTCTGGATCGTTAAAGTATAATATGTTGTTTCCAGAATGTATGTTTTGCACAGTGTTACAAGTATACAAGCCCACTAGACCCAAAGCATATTCGCCGTCCTGTTTCAATTTAATTGGCGGGTAAATGGATCCCGTCGATATGACATTACCATACCCGAACACGCTCACTGTTTTAGTCATTGTCACTAAGAAACTTTAACACTAAATGTCCACAATTGTAAGTGTTGTAAGTCTGCTTCGGTACACTGTTGTAGTAAATTTTACAGCCTCGAAAATATCTCTTCACTTCTTCCGGTGGTCTCAAGTCTCCAAACGAATCGTAGTATAACACACTATTTCTACGTTTTCGATACCCCACCCAATGAGTACCCTGCCCTCTTGTGGTGTCCAAGTTAATCACACCCGATTCGATGACACGCGGTTTAATCTTCTTTAACTGATCTCTAGAAAAAACGCCTCGAAAATGAGGAATATTTGATGCGTAGTTCCTTATATCCACGTCGGTGAGAGCTCTTCGAGGTAACTTGCTTAGTTTTTGATACCTTTTTACAAATGCCACGCCCCTGTTTGTACGGCTTCAAGAATAATGCTGTGCTTTTTTTGTATGGTTTTAGAAACATTCCATTTCCTTTTTTCCCAACGGCAATGGCTTCCATAGATCTGTTGTGTCGTTCGCTCTCCTTAAGCTGCTCGTTGGCTGTCTTGACATCATTTACTGCTTTAGCTATCCCTGCAGCACCACCTGTTAGGGCTCCTAGAGCACTTAGTCCTGCGAATATCGGAATCAATGGTAGAAAACCTCCTTTCTGTGGAACGGGTATAATACGTGGGAGTTTAATTTTGCGTCTCCCACCAGCGCCCTTTATGATTTTTTTACCAATTAGAATACCAACGTCTAGCAGCTTTTTCAAGTTGTCGGAGCCAACTCGGTCTATTACGGATCGTATTTTCTTCAAGAATCCACCTTTGAAACTTATTTTCTTCTTTAAGCCCATACCCATTTTTCTCTTCGCTTTCATAGCGTTTGTTACAAACCAAGCTGCAGATTTTCCCCCAAACTTTGCGTTCTTAGACTTAACTCGCTCCCAGGCTTCTTCTTCTAAAATTTTATCTGCTCGGTGTCTGGCTGGGAGATCGTCGGGGTACTTGAAGTATGCAATGTCGTGGTCTTTACACAGATTATCCAATTCGTTGATACCTTGATCGCCTCATTCAACTTTGTACCAGGACCGCAGTACTGATAACCTGGAATATGCAACTCAAACGGTAACCTGTTTATAGCGCTGTTGATTAAACCCTCTCCAGACTGCACAACCATGGATGTCTACACTTTCGCACTCAATAACTAAATGAGTCAACAGAAGTAAAACATCTCTATTTATACTTTTACGATTGTTTAATAAATATTTTGAATATGTTTGAAGTAAATAAAAAAACATAAAATGATGATTTTGTGCATGTCTTTTATGACAGGTTTGGTTGCTTATATAAAGATTAAGAAAATATAATAATTATTTTAGTATTAAACCAAAATCATCAAGTTTTCACGTTTTTAAATTATACAACTCTTCTTTACATATAATTTAAGTGAAAAGGTCTAACAACAAAAAACTCCTATATTTTTAAATGTTTAACGATCAAAGTATAAAATTCAATTAAAAATGTTTATGCTTTTATTTTTTTGTATACTTTTAACGGGGTGATACATCGTCCACCATAAGATGTAACCTTACACAACACTGCATTTATTGTACCAACTGGATAAAACTTACTCGGGCAAGATTGTATGTTAAAGAAGGTATTTATAGAAATTGTTTCGTTTAAAGTAGCAGTATTTGTAAAAGCATCTCATAAACTTTGTTTAAAGCCTTATCACAAAGCTGAAATTTGATAAATTATATATATATATATATATATATATATATATATATATAAATAAAAGTCTTAGATTAAACATCTATTTTGTTATACAATTTTTTAATGTCTCCCAGTTTTTAAATGAAATGTAATAAGAATTTCATTAACGATGACATTGTTCTATAGTTCACATTCACTCATACTTTGCGTGAATATTGTTATTAAGCTTTATGTGTAAGGGGGTTACTAACAGGTAATTGCAAAAATCTTGCACATGTATTGTACTACAAAGGGATATCAACGTAGATTGAGATCACTAATTTTGTAAAATCATGCATAGTGGTAACAGATTATAGGTTTTGTGTAAAATATTTATTGCTGACAAGGTAGAAGACTGCTACTAGCTACTAAAAGTAATTGCAAAATTTGTATATGTGTTGCATAGCCATAGTATTAATAAGACCTATTTGCACTAAAAAATGCTTAGTTAAAAAAAACCATTGTACTTCTAGTTTAATGAGTAATGTTTCGTAATGTATAGAATAAGTTTGTTTTTCTGTCATCCAAAATATTCCTTTTACATTCTAATAAGTATAAATGACTATGACATTGTTCAGTGCTTTAACGAGGACGTATCATTAACCTGAAAATAAATAAACATTGATAACTTATGCTCGCTCTTTATCGTTTTGCAGAAATTCGAGGTTTCGGATTTTGCATAATATGCTATTGTATTATAAATAACACCGCGTTTTAACGCTCTTTTCTACGTAAATATTATCGAAAATCTGTAAATTTTCCCAATTCGGTTCTACGAGTAATGTATCGTAATGCATACAAAGAGCTTGCATTTGTGCCAACAAATTACCGGCTATTAATTATGTTACATTTTAATAAGGTCGAAGACGTTATTTATTATTTGTTTTTATGGATATTTCGGTAATTAAATTCATTTCTTGGGTAATATTTTCCGCGAATTACCTCTTGTTAAGAGACGTTTAAAAAATATATTTCTATTATAGCCAGTTTAATATGCTTGAAAAGGTCAAGTTTCAGCCTTTGGTGCTTTTACGCTAAAGATTTCATTTTAAATATGGAGTGCTTTTTGGTTTAGATATTGTTATAGTTTGAATTTTATTTACGCATATATCTAAAGTGCGAATCCTTCTCAAAGACTGTTTTTGCAATATGTATTTTAGCAGCTTTTAGTTTGCCAATACCTCTATTTAAAACCATGTAATTATCGCGATTTAATGTAACGTCACCAAAAATACCTTAGGGTTAAGAAACATTTTCGAATTTTTCCATAAACAATATGAACGTAGAGCGTTCGGTGAAAGGGTATCAAAGTCGATAGTCGTGCTTTATAACAGGATTTATGTTGATTGGAAAGGATCTCTCAATTCATATAAGTATTGGCCTAGGGTTTCTAGTTCAAAAATATCTGTTTCAACTTCCGAAGAACGAGGTACAAGCAGGAGGTAAGTCCTTTTTTAGTTTAAAATTATTATTCTTACATCAAAACGCAGAATTGTCTTTTACATTTTTAAAAGTTATATTTCGGTCTTACCTCATGAGTGATTTAATTGTAATATTTAAATTTTTAACTCTTTATTTTCTTATTTGTCAGCTCATATAAAATATGGATTTTGCAAAATTAAATGCGGTTATAAAGCGTAAAACTACAATAAGTGCTTCCGAGCTTGTCACCGATAGAAAATATCGTGTCTTAGGAGTCAGGCCTGTGTCAACAAAGTATGGGGATCGTGCTATTGTTGAAAGCGATGATTTTTTTGTGTTTTTACCAGAGCGTTTTTTCAACTACTTAAAACTTGATGGAATAAAAACGTTCAGCGAGCTAATTGATGGTAAGAAAAATGTTTATATGAGTAGCAGGGGTAAAGTCGGTGCAACAGTGAACATAGACTTTGAATTAGACTAAAATTAACATTTTGTCATTTGCGGGATTTTTTTGTCGATCTATGTATCTTAACTGTATGCAAATTTGTGCTATTAATAATTATTATACCGAATAAACTGTATTAACGCTTATTGTTATTTTCCAATGGGTGGTTAATAATAATACATCCTGACGTTTTAGTTTATAAGTTGTAAGTTTTTCCCAACACCTCTCCACTAAGAGCTAATGTTAAGAAAAATGTTTATATGATTAGCCTGGGGTAAAGTCGGTGCAACAGTGAACATAGACTTTGAATTAGACTAAAATTAACATTTTGTCATTTGCGGATTTTTTTTTGCCGATCTATGTATCTTAACTGTATGCAAATTTGTGCTATTAATGATTATTATACCGAATAAACTGTATTAACGCTCATTGTTATTTGCCAATGGGTTGTTAATAATAATACATCCCAACGTTTTAGTTATAAGCTGTAAGTTTTTTTCCCCACACCTCTTCATTAAGAGCTAGTTGAATTAAAAAATAATGTGCGTGTGTTTGAACGTCTATTTGCAAATAAACGGTTACATGCCTTTTTTAGTTTATCGGCTTGCTAATTGGTTTGCAGATTTATGTAAATGTTGCTAGCTGGGTGAATTTGCAGATTTGGTGGACCCGGGGAAAGGATGACGGGGTCCGTCGGTCCGGCTCGGGTGTCGAGTGCTCGATCCATACCCTCAGAGGGCTCCATAAGGAGTAATGTATCAGACAGAGACAGTAGCGGAAGAATTTTGCCTACCCGGTGGCCCTGCCGGGCCCCCGACGGGGGATTGTGGCAAATAAGTATTTAATTTGCAAACGTAGGGTTAATGGGATTAATCTAGTTATGTATTAGATTAGTTTAAAAGATTAAGTAAATTAGCGGAAGATTTTGCCTATCCGGTATGTTAATTCCCATAAGGAGGGCTCCATAAGGAGTAATGTGTCAGACAGAGACAGTAGCGGAAGAATTTTGCCTATCCGGTGGTGCTGGAGAAGGATGACGGGGGCCCGACGGTCCAGATCAGGGTGCCGATAGCACGATCCATGCCTGGAGCTAAAAAATGCTTAGTTGAAGAGAACTATTGTGCAAATTTAGGCGAATATTTGCCGATTAAAGGTTAGATGGTCCAGATCGGGGTGCTGAGAACAAGATCCGTGCCAGATCGGGGTGCTGAACCCTCGCCAGATGTGCGAATATTTGCACAAATTAGAATTTAATTAAATTAGCCATGCCTGGGGCTAAAAATTGCTTAGTTGAAGAAAACTATTGTGCAGATTTTTGTTACTAAATGTGCGAATTCGTTGCAAATGTTGAAATTATCCGTGCCTGGGGCTATAAAATGCTTACTTGAAGAAAACTATTGTGCGAATTTAAGTCAAATTTAAGTTACCAGATGTGCGAATCTGTCTCTGTCTGATACATTACTCCTTATGGAGCCCTCCTTATGGGAATTAACAATGATTTGTGACGTCATAGGGGTAAGTCGTAGTCCTGTATTTACCCTACTCCCTTCTGCTACATCCGTCCTTTATAATTATACTACCTAAATAGCAAAATTTATCTACCTCTTCTAACTCGGTATTACCTTTTTTTAAATTTTGGTTTAGACCTAGGCTGTAACTCACTTGTCATTATCTTTGTCTTTCCTGAGTCAATTCTCATACTATAGTTACTCTGTAGTATCTCATCTAAAATATTTAAAAACGCTCCTAACTCTTTTCTAGACTCTGCTATAATGGCTATATCATATGCAAAACGTAACATGCCTATTTTCTGTCCCTGTACACTAATACCTATCTCTTTTCTCTCTCTAGCTGAGTATAAATCTTCCTCAATTTAAAGATTAAAAATCAAGGGAGATATAGTCCAATTAAGATGACGTCAAATATAGTAATAGAGTGTTGGCAACTGTATACAAATAAATACCTAGAATTACGCATGAAGGATACTGTCATTTAACATAATAAAGGTTGGCAGTTCTGTACGGTGTTGCCACCAATTCTTCTTGTTAATGGGAATATTCCTATATTTTTCATTAAATATATTATAATACAGACTAACGTTGGCAATGTAGCAATTCATCCAGTTGTGACGTCATCCTAAAGTTAAAGCGAATGGACTATATTATACAGCCCTGTCTAACAGCATTTCTAATCTTAGCTTACTTTTCTATTTCATCAAATCTAATTACTACGCTTTGGTTTTTACATAGACTGTAAATAATTTTTCTATCCCCATGAGAGATTCCTATTTTTCGCAAAACCCCGAACATAACCGATGGAGTGCAATAAAATGTGAGGTAGGTGTTAGATGGTGCATAATGTGTAAACTCTGTATATAACCGTTGTAATACAAAATTTCAAAAAATTAAATTTGGGAGGAGGTGCGGGAGGTTTAAGAAAAGGTGTATAAGTTAATTTTGGTTGTGGACAAGGGTGCATGGCTTTTTAAAAACGGTAATGTTTTAATTTTAATTTTAAAGTGTTGGCCGACTAAGCTCACGTGACGCTAGATGCGCACTATAAATTTGTCGATAAATCTTTAACTGAAGGTCTGCAATAAAATGTGAGGTTATTGCATCATGGTGCCTAAGGGGTGCAATGCTACTGTAACATTGTTTTATTTTAATTTTGAATTGGGTCGGCTAGGGTCACGGAGCAGCTCAAATCACAGCATGGTCTGGGCACAATAACTCCTTGCAATTTGCAATTGTTGCAGGAATATTTTGTTTGCGATCACGGCTGCTTGGACAAATGGAACGCCTTTCTGTAGTTTTTGATTCTTTGCAGGTGGTGCGGTAGGGTTAGCTTTAGTATAATTGGAAATATTTTCGCGAATTTTCTTATTCACTCTCGGATTATTCTTTCTGATGTTCATATATTCCTGGATAAGTTCAATGCTCGGTGTTTTCATAAATACTCTGCTGCGTGTTTTGTTTTGATTATTTGCTCTGTATATAATTAGAGCATTTATGATAGCAGTATTCATAAAGGATAACGCAATCACGAGAGGTTATCTTCTTGAATTTCTAGACACGTTGTATGATGCCGAAAGTTTGTCTACGGCGTCTACCCCACCTATAGTGAAGTTGTAGAAACTAATAATTTTGAGCAAATTCATCTCACCAGCTGCTTCATTAATTGGTCCATAATGGTGCATTGTAGACATCAGCAGCATATTTTTATTCTTTTTTGGAATGTAGAACACGGGTTGTGTCTTTTTTGAAGCCAAATAAACTTGTCTTTGGCTACCTCGTCTCTACTGACACGAATTGGTACGGAAGGCAGGGTTTGTTTTTCTAAGCGTGCTTACCGATGTTGATTTATGCTGTTTTAAAAGTGTTATCATTAATTCGTAGCTTGTGTACCAATTATCGAAGGTTATATTTCGATTGGAACCAGAAATTGATTTTATGAGTCTCTCAACAATATCTGTCGAAGAGCTATTGATATTGTAGGGACCTTCTGGTTGCCTTTTTGCATAAACTTCAAAGTTCAAAACGTAATAGGACCGTGCATCGACTAAGATTTGCACTTTAATATCATACTTCGCATGTTTATGGGGCACATATTGTTTGAAAGGACACCTTCCACGAAAAGACTCCCTAGATTTGAAGATACTGCATTGACCAGAAAGCGAGTTTTTTATCTGGAAAATTTTGAATTTTGCCGCAGCAAGGGTGCTGTTTCAATTGTATTCATTTGCTTATAGCGAAAAAATTGAAAACAAGTGCGGGGACATATTGACCACTAACCTCCCTCTTTGTTTGAGTTTTCCAATGTTTTCTTAGGCCATAGAATTGTGCTTGTTTTGTGCTCACTTGTGCCGGTGTTTGTTTCAATTGCGCTTATTTGCTTATAGTGAAAAACTTGAACATAAATCCGGGGGTTAGATTGGCCGGTAGTCTCCACTTTTTGTTTTCTAATTTTTTCTTAGTTTGTTGAATTGTGCTCGTTTTGTGGTCGTCAATTGTGCCGATGTTTGTTTCGATTGTGCTCATTTGCTGATAATGGAAAAGTTCAAAACAAATCCGCAGCCCAACGCTTTTTTGAGTGTGGAATACAAATTGGAGGGGGAGGGGATTCTAACCGCCAGCGGCGGCTCCGTGGCGTAGTTAGTATGTGTGTGACTACTACACCCAAGGTCCCGGGTTCGAATCCCGACACTGTCCGCTTGAAAAATGTTAGGCGAGCATTTCTCACAAAAATATACCCTCGTTTGGATGAGAGGGAAAATGGAGGTCCCGTGTGTGAGTGTTGTCACGCACGTTAAAGATCTTTACCTTGCTTGGAACAGCAAGGGTTCGGCAAAATTCCAAATTTTCCAGGTACAAAACTCGCTTCCTGGCCAATGTAGTACCTTAGGGTGGAGCATTGGAAAATCACATTTAGAGTCTAACCGCAAGCCTCCCATATTTTTAAGTGACTAGTAATTTAATTTGCAGATGATATAGAGGTAGTAGCATCTAGCAAGGAAGAGTTAGAAGCTGCTCTTAATGAAATCTAAACGGTTTTAACTGAAAGATACGGTATGAAAATTAACAAAACTAAAACTAAAGTACTACTATACAAAGGAGAGGAAAATAAATCAAAAACAAGAATACAAATATGTAACACGAACTTACAAGAGGTTAAGGATTTCTGCTACCTAGGAAGCCAAATAATGCAATATAGGAAAAGCGCAAAAGATATAAAACAAAGACTAGCACAAGGTCGTGCTACATTTAACAAGAAAAAGCAACTACTGTGTTCAAAGACAACAAACATAGAAACAAGAAAAAGATTGCTTAAAACATATGTGTGGAGCACAGCACTATACGGCTTCGAAGCCTGGACAGTAGGAAAAGCGGACAAGAAAAAAGTAGAAGCCTTTGAAATGTGATGCTACAGACGTATGATGAAGATATCATGGACAAACAAAGTTAAAAACAAAGAGGTACTAAAAATGGTACGTGAAGAAAGAAATATGTGGAAAACGGTAAAAAATAGGAGAGATAGGATGACAGGCCACATACTATGGCATGAGCGAATAGTGCAGAATATATTAGAAGCAGAGATAGGAAAAAAGAGTAGTAGAGGTAGACCTAGGTTAGACTATTGCACACAGATAGTGAAAGGTGTAGGCTGTAGGAACTTCAGGAAAATGTGTAGACTAGCTCAGAATAGAAATCAATGGAGGTACACATCCAACCAGTCCCAAGATGGATAAACTAAAGACGAAAAAAGTAGCTATACTTAAACATGATGATTATTATAAGCAACTACAGGTATTCGTTGGGCAATATTCTCGAAAAATGTTAATTGTGTGGAAGGATTTACTGAAAAACTAATAATTCGTCAAATGTCTAAGTGTTGGCAGATCTTAGCAGCCACAGGCTACTTAACCCCCTCCACTGAATCTCGGTGAAATAGGGCATAAAATTAGAAAACAATAGAAGGAGAACCGATCTGTATACAGGCTGTGTGAGAATTTCAGGGAACTGTGTAGGCTAGCTCAGAATATAAATAAGTGCAGGTACGTGTCCAACCAGTTTTGACACGAAAAGCCTAATGACGAAAAAATAAGCGCAGATAAATCTGATGATTATTATAAACAACTACAGGTGTTGGTTGTGAAATATCTGCAACTAATGTTGAGTGTACGAAAAGATATATTGGAAAAAATATTAAATTGATAAATGTTCAAATGCTGGGGAAACTTGGCAGCCACAGGCTGCTTACCCCCTTCACAACCACTGAATGTCGGAGAAATAGGGTATATAATTGTAAAACAATAGAAGGGGACCGAATTGCATCTAACAAGGAAAAACAGCGCCTATGATGAAAGACATCAAACATAGAAACAAGAAGAAAATTGTTGAAAGCAAATGTGTGGAGCACAGCACAGTATGCCTATGAAATACGGGAAGTAGGAAAAGCAGACAGAAAAACGGTAGCAACCGTTTGGAATGCTGTGCGTCAGATGTATGAGGATGATAGCATGGACAGACAAAGTTAATAACAATCAGGTTATAGAAATAGTAGCGGAAGAAGGATATCTGTGGGAAAAAAATAGGAGACATAGATGGGCAGAAAACGTTCTAAGGCGTTTTTGGGGAATAGTATTGGGATATATTACAAGCAGAGATAGGAAAAAGGAGGTAGATGTGGACCTAGATTAGATAGTGATAGATGCAGACTGTGCAAATTTCAGGGAAATGTGTAGGTTAGTTCAGAATAGGAAACAATGATGGTACGCGTCTAATCAGTTCAGGACTGAAGACCTAATAATGATGATGAGTAATTTCATAATTCATATGAAACATATATAATATAAGCAAACAAAGTATAAGATTATCCTAACCGAACATGAACATATAGTAAACGTCAATTATTATGTAGTACAAAATTAAAAAATCAGTTTCCAATGTGTAATGATGTTTATAACACAGAAGTAACAATAGTCTATTATATTTTCAAAAATTACAATGCGGTAACTACGTGTCTCATTATATTTTTCGCTGTTTCAAGTACTTTTAACCTTCAGAGGAATAAAAATATACGATACATGTGTGTGTGAGATGATTAACACTCGTTTTGTAAAAACTATGAGTTTGGAAGTTGTTCCAGGTTGTTATATCCCTGTACCACATTGTTCCGATTCCAAATTAGTTTATCCCAAGAACTAAAAAACGGAAAAATCCTTTTTTTATTGGCGCTCCTTTCTTCATAAATTGAAGGTTTCGCCTTCGCTAAAGATTATCCTAGCGGTTCTAAACATTGTTCAAAAAAAAAATCCGTTACTAAATAATTTTCAAAAAACCTGTACAAAGTCATTTTCAGTGACACCCTTTTTTTTCGAAAATCGGGAATTTGTTTTTCGAGAAACATTGTTGTAGTTGTTCCAAGCATTGTCTCTAAAAGACAGTTCCGTAAGTCGAACCAAAAACCCGAAACAATAAAAACTATCCATTCTTGTTCCAACAGCTAACTTTTTGTTTTAAAAACAGTCCTATTGTTTGAATCTCGCATCGCTACCGCATCTCCCAAAATTGGTTTTTGTTTGTATCATCATAAATGAACATATCCTTGCCCTATTGTTCCAATTGCTTACTTTTTGAACTAAATCGTTTTAGGCTTAGATAACATAGTTCTGCAGTATGAATTTTGCATTGCCGCCAAATCCCTCAAAACCGATTTTACGATTTTATGGACAAAGGGTAAACATACTCCTCCCCTTTTGTTCCATAAGCTAGCTAATTACTCTTGATGCTGCAGAATCAAGTTTTCTAAATCTAAAACGACTTAGAACAAGAAGTTAGCCATTGCAACAAAACGGGAAGGCTATGTTTACTTCTATCGATAGTCAACAAATGAATTTTGGGAGATCCGGCGCAATCCGAGATTCATACAGTGTTTTCTAAGCTAAGGAAAAATTAAAAATTCAAAAAGCGGGGACTAGCGGTCAAGTTGCCCTTCTACACTGATTTGTTTTCGATCTTTCTGATATGATCAAATGAGCACAATTGAAACAAACAAGGTACAATTGAGCACAAAACAACTACAATTCAATGTACAAGGAAAAATGAGAAAACTTAAAAGCGAGGGGCTGACGTTCAACCTGGCTTTCACATTTATTTTCAATTTCTTTACTATAAGCAAATGAGCACAATTAGAACAAACAGCGGCACAATTGAGCACAAAACGAGCACAATTTAACGAGCTAAGAAAAAATTGAAAACTCAAAAAAGAGAGGGGCTGGCGGCCACCTAGGCCACGTATTTTCAATGTTTTCTCTTTAAGCAAAGGAGCACAATTGAAACAAACAGCGGCACAACTGAGCATAAAATGAACACAATTTAATGAACTAAGAAAAAAATTGAAAAACAAAAAAGAGGAGGCTAGCGGTCAACCGGGTCCATGGATTTGTTTTCAATTTTTTCGCTATATGCGAATGAGTACAGTTGAAACAAACACCAACACAGTTGAGCACAAAACAAATACAATCAGTAAGGAAGAAAAAATTAAAAACTAAAAGGGGGTGGGGGCAACTTGACTCACCCTCGTCGGGTGGGTCAAGTTGTCTCTTGGCACTTATAGAAGATGGAGATAACGTTTGATTGCTGCACCCAATCACTCAAGGTTTATTTTGTTTACAAAATATAAGTATAATTGAGAATGCAAACGCAAACACAATTTTTTCCACTCAAAAAAATTTACAGGAGAAAGACTGTAGAATAAAATATTTTTTCTATTGTTTTCAATGTAATTTAATTAATGAAACAATTAATTGCAGACGTTGGAGAATTTAGACCGCTTTTGTGTGTATTTTGACATGTCAAAATAAAATTGCTGTTTAATCAGTTAACCAAAGTTACGGTTATCGCGATGCGAATAACGAACTTCTGCACGTGCAAGGAAAGTAAGTAGGCGGTATATCCAACAAATCTTCAGACTAAAACAGACTTGTTTAATCTTTACTTATCGCTATACACATCCCGGAAGCTCTAATCATTTTTAGTAGAATGCTGATTCAAAGCACAGACTGGCAACTGGCACCTGAAATCGGTGTGCCGCCAAAACAAAGAAGGCGTACTTTTATCAAATTATTACTAAAACAGATAAGCTAAACCACGATAACGTGTACGTGACGTTCAGAGAATCCTTTGCGCCGATAAAATATTGACAGATAACAAAAGTCGACGTTATGATACGCGAAATAATGAGAAAAGATCCCTAAAAAATTAAAAATAAGCACAATTAGAGATTAGATTAAATGTTTAATGTAGAAGCTTAAGGTTCATGCATTAGCCATACAACATATAATTTACCTACCTCGTGCTCATACTAGGTCTTTGTGTTGTTAACTTGATTGATAACTGCTTACACAGAAAAAACATACTGGAATTGGGAATTTTCTATGAATTCGTTTAGACTGTGCTTGATGCGTATAATTTCAAACTAACATTTATTTTGCGAAATATCTTAAAACATAATGTTGACGTTAAAAGACATGCGGTTTCGACCTAAATATGTGTCGCATAAAAACCTTAGTATTCTCTTGTAGCAAGCAAGTAATGAAAATGATTGATTAGAATGCATGTAATATGAATGAATATTCTTGAACTTTAAATCAATAAAAACAATTTATTCTGCTTGAATTAGGTACGCAGTTGATACTCGTATTAGAATATATATAGCAGTAGATTTGGTAGCTCTTTAAATAATGCAAAATTCTGTCTTTTATGATAAAAACAAACCGTCTAGCTATTCTAGAGACTATTTAGAGCGATTTTGTCTTCAGCAACTCAAAAAATTTCTTTTGGAACAAAATAGTGGCCATTATAAGTATGGCGCAAAAATAATAGGGGAATGCGTCCATCAGTGCAGTTGCAAAACTTTTTAATTTATTTAATTATTGAAACTGTGACTTCGTATATAATTCATAAACTCAATTATAGTTCCTAGCAAAGTCACAAATTAGCGTAAACTAAGCGAAAATGTAGATAAACAGAATAAATCTATATTGTAATAATGTCTCACTGGTAGCCCTATAGAGCAAACACTGAGACACTATATCCCATTCAGTGAGACACTAAATATTGAAATTAGGTTATTAATTATCGAATGTTAATATCATTAAACGAAACATTTGTCCACATAAATTTGGTTCGGGTAAAATATATTTCCATTTCGAATGGACCTGCACCTTACCGAAGTTCTAGATTACCAGAACAGGTGAAATGACTTGCGTGTTCTAATCAGCTAAAGAGCCAAGCTACAGGTCCAACCAAAGTAGTAGGGTGTTAGTGAGGAACCAGACTAAGACAGGTCCCTGACAGAGGGCAGCGGCTCTTTCGGTACACCCATACCTTGCTTTATGGCCTAGATACGTTCCATGAAACTTGGCTGCGAAGCGAAAAGTCGTATAAGGAATCAATTATTCTAATACAAATTCAATGGGATCGGTTCCAAATTTGTTAAATATGTAACATGGTTTATCATTCAAAATGCATTTTATCAACAATAAGCTATAAACAAAAATGAAACAACTTCATGTTACATAAAATATATGTATGTATACATTCATAATTTTTTTTAAAATTGCTTTAATCTGAAGACTATGAAGAAATGATAACCTGCAGATCACCATCGTCATTATGAGCACACACTGAATAACGCTCGTAAACAAAAGGAAATAGAAAAGAGTGTGCATCGAGATTGCGCTTGCGGAAGATTGGCAACATGTGGATATATCGACATCGAAAAAAAGTTTTTTTGCCGTTATAGCGAAACATTTTAGGCCGTAAATCGAAAACGTGCCTTAATTGAAGAGGGCCGTTATAGCGAAATGTCGTATAAAGAGCGGCCGTATGACGAGGTATGACTGTACTTAGATCGGCAGAGACCATATGGGTCGGTATGGCAGTCTAAGACACACTACCGTGATGTGGAAGGGAACGGGAAACCACCACATTACCTTCCAAGTACACAGCGTACTTAAATTGTAATAAACATGATGGCATTCTCTGGGGTAAAAGATTCCGGAGTTAAAATAGTCCCTCATTCGGATCTCCGGGAGGGGACTACTTCGGAGGATGCGATCGGAAAGTTAAGAATAACAATCGGGAACATTTTGCGAGTCGGAGCGTGGAATGTTAGAACTATGAAGCAAGTGGGTAAGCTAGAGAACCTAAAAATCGAAATGAATAGGTTATCATTAGACATAGTAGGGATCAGCGAAGTTCGGTGGCCAGAGGTGGGGGATTTTTGGAGTGGAGACTTCAGGGTAATTCATACAGGATCAGAGGAAGGAAATTCCGATGTGGGGATACTTATGCGAAAAAAGATAGGACACTGTGTAGAAAATTACTTACAAAAGAAAGAAAGAGTACTCATGGTTAGATTAGAATCTAAAAAGGTAAACACAGTAATAATACAAGTATACATGCCCATCTCTAGCTACAGTGAGGAAGAGGTGGAAGTGATACTAAGATACGTAAAAGGAGATGAAAATTTAGAAATTACGGGGGATTTTAATGCAGCGGTAGGTGAGGGTAATGAAGGAGCGATAATAGGTTTATTTGGTTTAGGCACGAGAAACGACATGGGAAATAGGCTGGTAGAATTTTGCGACAAGAAATATTTAATCATCATAAACACATTATTTCAACATCATGCAAGAAGAAGATATACGTGGCAGGTTCCAGTAGATATATGAAGATATCAAATAGATTACATTCTCGCTAGACAACGGTTAAGGAATCAAGTAAAAGACTGTAGAAGCTACCCAGAAAAAGATATAGAAACTGACCACAACACCGTAATTATGAAGGACGCATTTAAATTTAAGAATGTGAAAAAAAGAAACGGAAAAGGGCACTTTGACTGAGAAGCTAGAAGATAAAGATATTCAAGAAAGATTCGAAAAAAGTCAAATGAAAAATATCGGGAAAATATATGATACTAAGGAAGTAGAAACAGAATGGAATAACATTAAATCCAGCCTAGACCTGGCGGCTAGAGATATTCTGAGGTATACACAAGAAGAAATAAGAAACCCTGGATAACAAAGGATATCCTGAATTTAATAGAAAAAAGACAAAAATACAAAAATAAATCAGAAGAAACCGGAAAATAGAGATACAAAGCCATAAAATTGGAAATTATTCCCAAATTCAGGAAAGCTAAAGAACAATGGATTGATGAAAAAGTGTAAAAAGGTACAAACTAAGATGGAAATAGAAAAGACATATGAAGCATACGAATGGCAAAAATATAAAGGACACGGGAGGAAACGTCGTTATAGAAAATGTAGAAAAAGTGGGTAGATGGCAAGAATATATAGGGAATTTATATGCAGGAGAGGAACTAACAGCATTAGAACAGTAATCAGAAATTAAAAATTATGACATGGGATATCCTATACTTAGAGATGAGTTTGAATTAGCATTAAAGCGTCTGAAAAATGGTAAGGCGCCGGGTACAGATAGGGTGCAAGCAGAAACTCTAAAAGCTGCTGGACAAACAGTAACAGAGCGTCTCTTCCAACTTCTAAGCTATGTGTGTGAGACAAGCGAGATACCCAAAGATTTCAAACGTAATATCACAGTAACTATACCAAAAAAGGTTGACAGCACACGTGTCAAAAATATCAACTAGAATTGTACAAAGACGAATGGAAAAGCGAGCTGAAGAAACACTAGGAGAAGATCAATTTGGGTTTAGGCGAAACAAGGGAACACGGGAGGCTATATTAGCTCTGAGAGTGATAATGGAGAAAACTATAGAAGAAGGGGAAAGCATGTATATAGGATTTGTAGATCTGGAAAAAGCATTCGACAATGTAAATTGGAAAAAATGTTCGAAATACGCAAAAAGATTGGAACGAGTTATAGGGATAGACGAATAGTACATAGCTTATACAAAGAGCAAACAGCAGTAATAGAAATAGAGCAAAAACGTAGAGAAGTAAACATTAGGAATGGGGTGAGACAGGGATGTGCCTTATTCCCATTAATTTTTAACTTGTTCATCGAAGAGGCAATGAATACTCTCAAATGCAGGAGGACATTTGGAATTGCTATGCAGGGACAAAAAATGGATATGCTTAGATTTGCAGATGATATAGGGGTATTAGCATTTAGCAAGGAAGAGTTAGAAGCTGCACTTAATGAAATAGAAACGGTTCTAACCGAGAAATACGGTATGAAGATTAACAAAAATATAACTAAGTATGCAAAGGAGGGAAAAATAAATCAAAAACAAGAATACAAATAGGTAACAAGAACTTACAAGAGGTTAAGGATTTCTCCTACCTAGGAAGCCTAATAACGGAAAAGCACAAAAGATAGAAAACAAAGATTAGCACAAGGTCGTGCTACATTTAACAAGAGAAAGCAGCTACTATTTTCAAATTCAACAAACATAGAAACAAGGAAAAGATTGATTAAAACATATGTGTGGAGCACAGCACTGTACGGCTGTGAAGCCTGGACAGTAGGAAAAGCAGACAGGAAAAAGGTAGACGCCTTTGAAATGTACTACAGACGTATGATGAAGATATCATGGACAGACAAAGTTAAGAAAAAAGAGGTACTAAAAATGGTAGGGGAAGAAAGAAATATGTGGAAAACGGTATAAAATAGGAGAGATAGGATGATAGGCCACATACTACGGCATGAGGGAATAGTGCGGAATATATTAGAATCAGCGATAGGAAAAAGGATAAATAGAGATAGACCTAGGTTAGACTCCTGCACACAGATAGTGAAAGATGTGGGCTGTAGGAATTTCAGGGAAATGTATAGGTTAGCTCAGAATAGAAATCAATGTAGGTACGCATCCAACCAGTCCCAACATGGATAAATTAATGACGACAAAAATAACTGTACTTAAACATGATTATTATTATAAGCAACTACAGGTATTGGTTGGGCATTATTTTCGAATAATGTTAATTGTGTGAAAGGATTTACTGGAAAACTATTAATTCGTCAAATGTCTAAGTGTTGGGGGATCTTGGCAGCCACAGGCTGTTTAACCATACCACACCATACCTTACATGTGATTTTCAATGCTCCGCCCGAAGGTACTACATTGGAAGCGAGTTTTCTTTACCTGGAAAATTTGAAATTTTGGGATTTTTAACGTGCGTGGCAACATTCACACACGGGACCTCCATTTTACCTCTCATCCGGGCAAGGGTGTATTTTTGTGAAAAATGCTCACCACACATTTTTCAAGCGGACCGTGTCGAGAGTCGTACCCGGCACCTTGGGCGTATTAGTCACACACATACCAGCTACGCCACGGAGCCGCCTCCCCTTCACATACCGTACATGTATATTTCCAATGCTCCACCAGAAGGTACTACATTGACCAGGAGGCGAGTTTTTTGTTGCCTGGAAATTTTGAATTTTGCCGAACCCTTACCATTCCAGGCAAGGTAGGGATCTTTAACGTGCGTGACAACACTCACACACGGGACCTCCATTTAACCTCTCGTCCGAACGAGGGCGTAATTTTTGTGAAAAATGCTCACCTGTCATTTTTCAAGCAGTCGGCCGTGTCGGGATTTGAACCCAGGACCTTGGGATCCGTAGTCTTACGCTTACTTCATTGATCCACGGCGACGTCCTCCTTCACATACCACTGAATCTCGGGGAAATAGGGCATATAATTAGAAAACAATAGTAGGGGAACTGAGCTGTATATGTTGAAATTTCACGGAACTGAGTAGGTTACTTTAGAATATAAATAAGTGGAAGTGCGTGTCTAACCAGTTTTAAAACCTAATGACGAAAAATAAGCGCAGGTAAATCTGATTATTATTATAAACAACTTCAGGTATTGGTTGTGAAATATCTGCAACTAATGTTGATATGCGAAAAGAAATATTTGTAAAACAATAAAAGGGGACCGAACTGCATCTAGCAAGAAAGACAGCGCCTATGATCAAAGACTACAAACAGAAACAAGAAGAAAATTCTTGAAAGCATATGTGTGGCGCACAGCACAGTATGCCTATGAAATACGGGCAGTAGGAAAAGCAGACAGAAAAACGGTAGCAGCCTTTTGGAATGTTGTGCTTCAGATGTATGAGGATGACACCATGGACAGACAAAGTTAACAACAAATAGGTTATAGAAATTAGGGGAATAAAGATATCTGTGGTAAATAAAATAGAAGAAATAGATGGAGAGAATACGTTCTAAGGCATTTTGGGGAATAGTATGGGATGTATTACAAGCAGAGGTAGAAAGAAGTAGGTAGATGTAGACCTAGACCAGACAGTGATAGATGCAGACTGTACACATTTCACTGAAATGTGTAGGCTAGTTCAGAATAGGAAACAATGAGGGTACCCGTCTAACCAGTTCCAGGACTTAAAACCTAATGACGATGAAAATATATTTCACTGTGTTCATTGGAACATAAAACTCTTCCATTACATTTGGAAAAACAAAAGTACCCTCCATTTTATTGTTTTTTCTTAAAAAGCTCACAAAAATATCTGCCTTATTAGTAGATGCTCTCTCTAATACTTTTGCCACATAGTAAATATCAACATTTTTAATATTAAACTGCACCAAAATGAATTGACCTTTATTTGGTATTGTGTCTATCGTTTTCAGCTCAGTATTAGAAAAGTCATCTACTTCATCTATAAAATCATCAGAATCTGAGAAATTCTGAAGCACTATGAATGTTTCAGAATGTGAGTTTCCTCAACAATTTTTCTTTTAATAATATTTTTCTTTTTGGCTGATTCCAACCGTTGCTTAGTCATTTCCTCAATTTCTAGGGTTTCTGGGGTGTCGGTTACTATCGTACATTTCCTTTTCTTTCTAGGCTTTCTTGTAGACTTTCTTTCTGTAGCTTTTGGATATCCAATTATTTCTTCTGGCGTTTTGAAAACTTTCATAATAGTCATGGTACTACTACAATGCATATCAGTGGGAGCTGAAGCTTTAGAAAGGTTTACACATGATTTAATAGATGAACTTGAAGCAACGTTTAAGGATTTTGTTGGTGTCATCAGTTGTTAATTTTATTGATGGATCGGTGCGATCTGTGACATAACTACGAAGAAAATCAATATCACAAAACACATCTTTGTTATAGGGTATTATTCCCGTTTTTTTAAATGCGTTCATTATCGTTCCTGGTATCTTGCTTTGTTCATGGGCTCACCCTACATATTGTGCAACTTCATAAATAGAGAGCGATTGTCCTAGATGATGCAGCAGCCAACTGTCTACCGCTCTGGAATAGTAAGCTTTGGGGGGCCAGGATATCCAGCCCTCCTTCTTTTTTGAGTTTTCAGTTGTTTCTTAGTTCATTGAATTGTATTCGTTTTGTGCTCATCTCTGCCGTTATTTGTTTCAGTTGTGCTCACTTGCTTATAGTGAAAAAATTGAAAATAAGTGTGGGGGCCAGGTTGACCGTCGGCCCCGTTTTTTTACTTTTGCAATTATATCAGTTTATCGAATTGTGCTAGTTTTGTGCTCAATTGTACCGCTGTTTGTTTAGATTATGCTCATTTGATTATAGCGAAAAAATTGAAAACAAATTATGTAAGGAGGTCAAGTTGACCGCTAGTTCCCGTTTTTTGAGTTTTCAATTTTTTTTTAGCTTATAAAAAACATTCAACTGTATGAAACTCGCATTGCCACTGGATCTCCCAAAATCGATTTGTTGACCTTCCCCTTTTGTTTCAAAAGCTAGCTTTTTATTTCGAGTCGTTTTAGGTTTAGAAAACTTAATTCTGCAACATAAATCTTGCATCGCTACCGAATCTCAAGCACAAGAGTAAAAAACTAGCTTTTCAAATAAAAGAGGAGTATGTTTAGCCCTTGTCGATAAAGTGGAAAAATCGGTTTTGAGGGATAAGGTGGCGATGTAAAATTCATACTCCAGAATTATGTTTTCTAGGCCTAAAACAATTCAGAACAAAAAGTCGGCAAATGGAACAGTAGGACAAGGGCTTGTTCATTTTTGTCGATACAGACAAAAACCAAATTTGGGAGATTCGGTGGCGATACGAGATTCATACAGTAGAACTGTTTTCAAAATAAAAGGTTAGCCGTTGAAACATTGATTGGAACTACTACAACAATGTTTATCGAAAGACAAACCTTCATTTTCGAAAAAAAGGGTGCCATTAAAAATGGTGTTGTCCAGGTTCTTTTGAAAATTGTTTAGTGATGCAGTTTTCTTTTGGAACACCATTTAGGACAAGTAGAACAATCTTTAGCGAAGTTGATGAAACCTTCAATTTTCGAAAAAAGGTGTGTCAATTAAAAGGGATTTCTCTGTTCTTTTAGATATTGGAATAAACTAATTTCGAATTGGAATAATGTGGTACGGGGATATTACAACCTGGAACATCTTTCAAAACCATTGTTTTTAAAAACGGGGTACTAACTTCACACATATACATGTATCTATTTTTATTCATTTGAAAGATAAAAGCTCTTGAAATATGTGTGTGAAGTTAGCGCCGCATTTTTCGAATTTTGTATTTTTGTTGATTGTGCCACATTGTGCCCGGCCCGGCCCGGCCCGGCCCGGCCCGGTTTTCATTTCGAGTGCCGAACCGTTCTTATTAAAAGCCCGGCCCGAGTCCATCCCTAATTTTTAAGGTGGTAATTGTTACCGCCGCGATTATAAACGTTTATGAACGGTAAGTCGCTAAAAAATCCTTTACGTGGGTGTTGGAGTGCTTATAAGGTCTTGGTGAGAAGTAGAAAAAGTGCAGGTTGTAGCTTCTCTGGCTGATTATTTGCAATTTTCTTTTTTGGTTGATATTGATAATCTATAGGAACACTGTGGCACGATTTAAATAAAATTAAATAAAAATTAAATAAAAACTAAATAAAAACTAAATAAAATAAAAAATAAAAATTAAATAAAAACCCTTAACCTTTTTGTGGTTAAGGGTTTTTATTTAATTTTAT
This sequence comes from Platerodrilus igneus, assembly GCA_036346225.1. Classification (NCBI taxonomy): domain Eukaryota; kingdom Metazoa; phylum Arthropoda; class Insecta; order Coleoptera; family Lycidae; genus Platerodrilus; species Platerodrilus igneus. Next base: position 80,872 of record JARFIW010000105.1, read on the forward strand.
TTTTATGGTTGATATTGATTTAATGGACTGTAGATTTTATACTGATGTTGAAATAATGTTAATAATAATTGGCACAAACTAAATCACATTTTATTGGTTCTTGAATCTATATACACATTAATTATTTACATGCTTTTTAAGAGTGAATACTGAAACGTGCGTCCATGTTCGAACGCACTTCAAAAAATAGTAAAGTGACGACTTATTACCAAGTGGAAGCCGCATCCAAACGCATACCTGTGATCGGTAACGTACATTTCAAGTAAACCCACAAGAGGGCGATACCAATACAATTCAAAAATTAAAAGCAGTAAAGCAAATCTCAACATACCGCCCGCCTTGAAAGGACTACTTTTCAACAAGTAATTTGAAATGCAAAAATGTTACAGTTAAGTTATTTAGAAATTTAAAAAATATGATGTTTTATGCAACTTATTGTTAACAAATTTAACCTAAGTACAATATAAAATGAAACCTTGCATAGACAAAAATGCAACAATTAAAGTTAATTATACCGCTCACTCACGCACTATAGGGAGAGGGCAGAATTTAGCAAACCAACGTTTCACAAGCTCAACTGAAGTTAGTGTTGAGGCTACCCGGTTAACACCATCCGCACCAGGATAAATCTGAACAACCCGACCAAGGTTCCAATGCATGGGCGAGGAATTGTTATCCTTGATTAGCACCATTGTGTGCACCGTTAGATTAGCTGAATATGTGCGCCACTTCGAACGATGTTAAAGCTTTGACACATACTCCTTATTCCACCTAGTACAGGGATGTTGATTTAACCTTTGAACCTTTTGAAAGGTGACTAGTCTTGATTCTGGTACTTCGATCAAATCTGGGTCCGGTAATGCCATGGATGGTCGGCCAATCGAAAAATGCGCCAGTGTCAATGGTTAAAAGTCGCTTGGATCAGAGGATAGAGGACAGATGGGACGTGAGTTGAGAGTGGATTCTACCTGTGTAAGAAATGTGCTTATTTCCTCGTAGGTTAATAAAGTGCTACCAACCACACGTCGTAAATGAAACTTGCATAATTTTATGCCTGCTCCCCACAGGTCGCCAAATGAAATGCCAGTTGATCCCTTCATCTTTTACAGAGTCAAGAATATTAATTTCTTTATCGTTAAGAAACTTACCCAATTTCTTGAGTTTCGAATTGGCACCAGCAAAATTAATGCCATTGTCCAAATAGACATGTAAAGGTTTACCGCGACGAGCAACAAACCCACGAAAGGCCATTAAAAAGGCTTCTGTTGTTAAATCAGTTACCAATTCAAGGTGAAATGCCCTTGTTGTACACCAAATGAAAAGGCACAAGTATGACTTGATAGATCTTGCGCCTCGACTCTTACGGTCTTTCATTAAAAGATGTCCACCACAATCCACCCCTGTTAAGTGAAATGAAGAAGCCGGATCGATACGTGAAACAGGCAAGTTGCCCATGATAGGTTCACTAAGCCTTGATGAAAAACGAAAACATCGAAAGCATTTGTGTACCACTTGCTTAGCGAGATTTCTGCAACCCGTAATCCGATATTTTTCACGAAGACTGGATATAAGTAGTTGCGGACCAGCATGAAAAAGTCGTAGATGCTCATACAAAACAAGAAGTTTCGAGAGCGAATGTTTCCCAGAAATTTACGATGGGAATTTCTTGTCATAACCAAATTGTAAATTGTGAAGTCTTCCACCAACTCTAATTATACCCTTAGAATCCAGAAACGGATTAAGAGGCAACAACTCTGATGATTTTAAAGATGTACCGTGTAGTAACATTTTTAATTTAGCAGAGAAGCAATCTTGGTATGAAAGCTTTGTAATAATAGGAAGAGAATCTTGAAACTCTTAAGTAGAAATAGAACCAAAGCAACGAGTTACCTTGGGTTTTAAACAATTGTTTCGAAATCGAAAGCAGTAAGCAGTAACTCGTACCAAACGAGACAAGATTGAATAACGATTAAAAGGAAATTGTTCTGGTGTGCTAACCAGATTGCAGTAAGACTCTCCATTTAGTTCAGGAAGTTCAGCACTTGAATGATTTGAGTTAGGCCACAAAGAGTCGTCTTCATGAAGCCAAGCTGGACCGTGCCACCAAAGACTTGAATCTTTTAATACTTCAGGACTGATGTCTCTTGAAAGTAAATCTGCAGGATTGCATTTGGTAGGTACATGACGCCAAGTACCATGCTGTGTATGATGCTGTACGTCAGGAACTCTGTTACATACGAAGGTTTTTAATAGATTAGGATTTGTCTTTAACCAACCTAGAACAATCGTCGAATCAGACCAGAAAATAGAACGAGTAATTTGCAAGTATAATGCTTTTAGAACTTGCCTAGAAAGTTTCGCCAAAAGAACAGCTCCACAGAGCTCTAACTTGGTAATTGTTAATGGTTTCAAAGGTAAAACCTTGATTTGGAGCATAGAAGCTTAATATGATGTAAGCTTTCTTTGTCCTTTGAATGTATGAAAATGCATGAACCATACCCCTGCATGGAAGCATCGCAGAAACTGTACAACTCAACCTCAGTGTATTGTTCGCGCACAACATGTCTAGGAACCTTCAGGTCATTAAAACTGTTTAGTTCGCTACGATACGAATTCCATTTTTGCTGAATGTTTTCGGTAACAAGATCGTCCCAATCAAGTTTTCCCAAACAAAGCTGTTGGATGAGGGTTTTGGCTCCTAAGGTACATGGACCAAGGAGACCCAACGGAACAAAGATTTGAGCAGTCTCTGAGAGCATGCTGCGTTTCGTAATCTTTTGTGTCAAGGTACTTGAAATGGTAAACATGAAATGTGTGTCCATGCTCGCCGAGCCTGAGAACACCCGGATGAATATCTGAACTTGGAATCCCTTCCAAAACCCTTCAATTATTAGAAATCCATTTACGCAAGTTGAAACAGCCTTAACTTAGAATTTCATTTAACTTAGAACACAGACTGCGAGCGCCTTCAAGCGTACTAGTACCTGTTAATAAGTCAACATAAAAATATTCCGTGATTATCTTGGATACATCAGGAAGCGAATCTGCATGATCATAGCTTAGCTGTGTCAGACTACGAACAGCAAGAAAAGATGCGGAAGCAGTACCGTAGGTAATGGTATTTAAGTTGTATGTAAGAAGTGGATCTGCGGTAGAAAATTGACACAAAATCCTCTGCAAAGATCTTTGGTCAGGTTTTATCTCAACCTGCCTGTACATTTTTTCGACGTCGCCAGCAATAGCGAAGGCATGCTTGCGGAACCGTACGAGTATTGAAAACAAACCTTGTTGAATCGTGGATACAACAATTTGAATGCTGTTCAAAGAGTGCCAGAAGTGGTCTCTTGTGAACCATTAAAACCAACACAAAGTTTAGTTGTAAGGCTGTCCTCTTTTAGGACACCATGCTGAGGAAGATAATAAGAGACTTCCGATAGCTCGGGATCAGCAATTGACTTGTGTCCCAGATTAATATATTCCTGCATGAATTGTTTATAACGAGCAGCCAAGTCAGAATTGGCTAGTAGTCGCTTTTCTAGATCCCGACACGGTCCGCTTGAAAAATGTTAGGCGAGCATTTTTCACAAAAATACACCCTCGTTCGGATGAGAGGTAAAATGGAGGTCCCGTGTGTGAGTGTTGTCACGCACGTTAAAGATCCCTACTTTGCTTGGAACAGCAAGGGTTCGGCAAAATTCCAAATTTTCCAGGTGAAAAAAACTCGTTTTCTGGCCAATGTAGTACTTTCGGGTGGAGCATTGGAAAATCACATGTAAAGTCGCCTTTCTAGAGCGAAGAATGTCTTCTGAGCGACTTGAAATGAATTACCCAAGACCTTTGGAGATTGTTTCAGAGGTATAGAAACAATAAACCTGCTAGCGGAATTACGATGGGTGTTTTGTGCAAAGTGTACTTCACAGACAACTTCTTCTACGGTGTAAACTTTTTCAGCAGGATAATGTTTTACTTCCCAAAATCTGCTGAGTGCATCAATAAGATTGTCTACGGTGTGACATTGCACTGCACCGTGTGTGCAGATGTGTTTGTAGGACCTGAAACAACCCATTCCAATCTAGTCTTTTGTAAGATAGGGAGGTTTGGACCTAATTGAATTTGCCCTATGCATAAGAGCTTCGAAAATTGTGGTGATCCTATCAATATGCCGATAGTACCAGGTTGATTAAATGTACAATAAGATAGCTTAATATTGTGCGGAATCTTGAGACTGTCACGTTCGACATACAGGCTAGGAGATGTACCTGTAATTTCCTCAAGAACCAAACTTGAAACCTTAAACTAGAAATTTGTCTGGAGCGCCTGAAGTTCGACGTCACACTTTGTATTTATTCTAGCAATAGCCTTGCCTTAAGCCAGAAACTGTGATGTTTGCATCACGAGATATGAATGTTCAACCTTTTGCATAGATCTGAACGAATAAAATTTGATTGAGAACCGGAATCCAACGGGATTTGAACATTATGACATCTACCGTCATTGGAGATTATTTTTGCCATAGCTGTTTGCAAGAGAACTTGAACGCCATTAGCACAAAATGCAGATAGGGTTTAATTAGGCTCAACAGAGGGCACTACCGAAGTTGCAGGCTCTGATTGACCTTCCTGTTTAAAGGTTTTCTCCTCATGTAGAAGAGTATTGCGCTTAGCCTTACATTTCTTGCATGAAGACTTAGATAAACATTGATTAAGGAAATGCCCCTTTGAAAGAGAGTTCAAACAGACTTGAAGTGCCTTTGCTTTAGATATCCTGCTGCTTGTAGACAATTTTGTAAATTCATGGCATCTATATAATACATGAGCACCCTTACAATAAACGCACGAAGAGCTATTTGAAACGAATTATTTCGAATGTGCCTTTGACGGCTTTATAGATTGCTCTGGTTCTGTTTTAACTTGTTTTAACTCTAGGGTTTCTAACAAGTTAGCGGAATTTCTTAAGTATTCTTTGAATTCAGAAAATGTGGGTAGCTCCTGACCCTGAAGAATTTCTCAAGACTTTCCATTGTCGAAAGTTTGGGGATCAAGTTTTTTAGAAACAATATAGATTATCAGAAACTCCAATAGCTTCTGATCTGAAACCAACGACTTGAGTGCAGTAAAATACTTAAACAGCATGTCGTTTATTTCATTTTTTTAATATAACTCGTTGGCCAGTTGGGCGAAAAATTTTGTTTTAACGGCGCAAAATAGCGTCTAATGGGAGCCTAATTATGGCAGAATTTTTTTTGGAAAAAACGAAAAAGTGCGGCTGCGTGAACTTGGCCGGAAGAAATTGTTTTCAAAATAACTTGAATGCTAAGAAGACGCAAAATTTATTTTAACGGTGCAAAATGGCGCCTAATTATAGCACAAACATTTTTGTAAAGAGTACCAGAGAAGAGTTAATTTAGATAAAGTTTTACAAAAAGCGAATATTATTATGAAAATAAATTGCTATTTATTTTTGATTGTAAAAATGAGGATTTGCTGCGATAATAACGCAAACGGTTACTTTCAGTTTATTAAGCTTAATCCGCCTAACTGTGTTACGTTATTTTAGGGGCACCCACGTTGGGCGCCAAAAATGTTACGTTACGTAATTCGTGCGTAACACAAAGAAAATCAGAGAAAAAAATGACCGGGCTCAATCGGAGAGTAGGGGGGGTTGTAGAAAGCAGACCAACCTACCATGTACGCGGCCGTAAGGAGTTAGTGATAATACCTGCAATAAAAAAAAAATTAGTTAAGCAAACCTGAAAAAAAAAGAATAAGCATAGCAGCAATGAAACGTCTAAGTTATTCAGTACTTTGTAGAATGTAAATAAAAGAAACTGTTTAGATAAACTATATAATATAACAACGGTAAAAGCAATACAGAAAATATTTCGTACAAAGTGAGGTAATATTGGGGAGTAGCAGAAACGTTTCCTCACACACCAATTAAACATAAATCAGATAAAATGTTAAAAAAAATAAATAGGTAAGACACAATTGATATGAGTAATTCAGTAAATAAATAGGTAAGACACAATTGGTATGAGTAATTTAGTAGTATTGATTTTTCTTTCTTTCTTTTTTTCTATGTTTTAAAATAGCATGCAAGTCTATTGTAAAAGGTATCAGAACGACAAAGATATGGTAAAGCAACGGATAGATATTTAAAGTAATAACCAGTAGGAAATAGTTCAACTTACAAAAGTTCTTCAGCAACGCTTCCTTGCAACGGAAGTGTGAGATTCAACGATGTCCTGCACTAACGAAGCACTTCACCCTTGACTGTGAGGGTGTTGAGGGAACTTATCACACGTTACACTAATCACACCTACGTATTTCACTGGTGTTAGCAGCAGACATTATCACGCGTCGGAACTATGTATCTTTGATAAATTTCTTGGTAATTCTATTTCCTAAGACAATAATTTCGAAATATTCTGAAGCACTAGTTTAATTTCAACTGGGATCAAAGGTATATTATTTTCATAAACATCCCAAAAAGCAGTGAGAAATTTCAACCAATACCTTTGTAAGCCGGTAATCTGTTATGTTTCGCAAATAACGAGATTTGCTCAAGCAATGATCTATTTTAGGTTCTTTGTTAGAAAATTCAGAAACTACAGTAGCACCGTATTTAAATAATTCAAAGTATGCGCTACTTTGAAAAGAAAAGGACCGCGAAACTAGATTGCACACACAGTTTAAATATCAAAAGACAACACAACTAAAAAAAGAACCATAATGGGTAAAGCACGTGTATCACTACAACAAGTCCGTCAAATGTTCCTTAACACATATATCATAAAACATAAAACAACTAAAAAAACAACTAGTCAGGCACGCGCAAGCAATAACACCGTCCGGCAAATGTTACTTAAACCACTTTCTAAAGTTAATATACAACGTTTATTTCACAAGACAAACAACTAAAATCGTGCCGCGTTTATTCATGTACCATTCGAAAATTAATCTCGCAATAATTCTCACTATTTTTAAAGCAAAAAGGAACAGTATTTTTAACGTACTTATTAAATAGGAACAAAGAACAGACTCCCCAACTCGTTGCTATTATAACCGCTTATCGACTCTTATCTACCTCGCTAATAACATAAGGAACATCTAAAACGTGAATGTCACAATCGTATCTAACAATTAATTACAGGCTGTTTATCGTTTTCGATAAGTTGGAATTTATTTATTAATGAGAATTAATCTTCAATTTATCTATCTTTTAAAATTAATACACGCGAGTTAAATTGCATACAATTCTAAAAACTATTCGGACGTATTTACTTGATACAAACAGCGATTCAAAAGAAACGATGCATTTTTAAGTACGCTAACAGAAAGGGAGCGTAAAATGTTAAACTACTAAAAATGCCCGTTACAAATTCCCCCCTAGCAAAATAAAGACGTCGGGGTGAAAGAAAAAACGACAGACAAGGAACCAAACAAAAAAAATTTTATCCGGTTCGAAAGCCCAACACCAGTATAAGAGAAAGAACATTTTTCCAAAAGAAGACAAAGTCATCTATCGTAACCAACAATGACAGAATAGGTAAAGAAAGTATTAAGTAAACACCCAATGAGGATTAAAGGTTATAGCTACTTTCAAAATCGTCAAAAGACGGATATCCCCAAAAGGGACATTTCTGTTCTCCACCTCGAAGAAAAGTTTTGGTTTCCCGCGGAGAAACCAAGAGAAAAGAAAAAAAAACGAGGAAGAAAACTCGTAGCAAAACTGTCACCCTCAAGTGTGCAGCAAAGAAAGAACCAAGACAAAGCAAAGAGCAAAGGCAAGCTAGTACACAACCTAAAATACTTCCAACTGAGGTAACACAGATTCGTATGAAACGATTACTCAAGCAGAGTATGGCTAACAGACCTACAGAAGCGACCAGGTCGAAATTCCTAAAGGAAAAGAAAATAGATCTGAAGCCTACCTCAGGGAATGGATGTAGAAAGCGACTATAATAGTCAAATAGTGAACAAATGGTAGGACTAGCCAGAAGAAAAAGTCACGGGATGAGCTAGCTACAAAAATATGAATAGGAATACGAAAAACTATACCAATCTAATCAGAACCAACACACAAAAAAAAATCCCAGCTCGAAGGACCAAAATGTCAGACAAAACTAAGAGTAAAGAAATCCACAGGGAAAGATAGGTAAGTAGTAGCAATCGAAGAGGACCAAGGTGTAAAGGCATAAACGCTGCCAAATTCGTCAAAGGACGGATGTTTCTTTAGAAAAGAAACAGCACAGTTTCCAACCTCAAGAAATTGATTTCTCGCGCGCAGAAACCAAAAGAAAAGAAAAATAGCGAGGAAGGAAACCCACAGCAATAGCCAACATAAGACACAAGTGTCAAGCCTCAAGTAAGCTAGGGAACGACAAACGGAAAACTGGGAAAAGTAACGAAAGGCTTCAACTGTGGTACCAAAAAGAAAAAAAAATACAACCAGATAAGAAAAGTAATTTGCTAATAGACCCAAAAGTCGAGTAAGTCGTGATCCCTAAAGGACAGAAAGTAGGCCTAAAGAGCAACTACCACAGGAGCAGATAGAACGAGTGATCGAAGTCAGTACATCAACTAACCGCAAGGAAAACCAGTCAGGAAAAAAAAATGGACAGGAATGTGGAAGTAAAGAAAACCTGGAAAGAGTAGAAGAAAAAAAAAATAAAAGTTATCACACAATACTACGAAATATGTCAAATATCACAGATAAAGCTAATGAGTTGAAGGAATCGTATAACGTAGGGGGACGAGTGGATTACGGACGAAATTTGCGGCGCTTGCGTCGCCAAAAGGACAACAGATCTAGATCGGGGACATTAGGATTATATTTAAGTGAGGTAGCGAAAGTGACGTGAAGAAAAGAAAGAAAAAGGTGGTGTGAAGAAAACTTGGGCGCCAGTGTTTTCCAGAACCAAATTATCAGCGAAAACACAACTCTGATAATTGACAAAACAAAAAAAAAGAATTAAAATCAAAGAATTTCAATATAGGGAAGAAAAAAAAATCAAAAATACACCAGAAAAATTAATGCCAAAAAATATCAAGGTCATAAGAAAAAATTTAAAAAAAATCAGGAGCAAATCAAAAAAATCGAGGCCAAATCAAAAAACAGGCCCCTCGTTTATCGAGCCCCACGTTGGGCGCCAAAAATTTTGTTACGTTATTTTAGGGGTAGCCACGTTGGGCGCCAAAAATGTTACGTTACGTAATTCGTGCTTAACACAAAGAAAATCAGAGAAAAAAATGACCGAGCTCAATCGGGGAGTAGGGGGGGTTGTAGAAAGCAGACCAACCTACCATGTACGCGGCCGTAAGGAGTTAGTGATAATACCTGCAATAAAAAAAAATTAGTTAAGCAAACCTGAAAAAAAAGAATAAGCATAGCAGCAATGAAACGTCTAAGTTATTCAGTACTTTGTAGAATGTAAATAAAAGAAACTGGTTAAATAAACTATATAATATAACAACGGTAAAAGCAATACAGAAAAATGTTTCGTACAAAGTGAGGTAATATTGGGGAGTAGCAGAAACGTTTCCTCACACACCAATTAAACATAAATCAGACAACATGTTAAAAAAAATAAATAGGTAAGACACAATTGATATGAGTAATTCAGTAAATAAATAGGTAAGACACAATTGATATGAGTAATTCAGTAAATAAATAGGTAAGACACAATTGGTATGAGTAATTTAGTAGTATTGATTTTTCTTTCTTTCTTTTTTTCTATGTTTTAAAATAGCATGCAAGTCTATTGTAAAAGGTATCAGAACGACAGATATTTAAAGTAATAACCAGTAGGAAATAGTTCAACTTACAAAAGTCCTTCAGCAACGCTTCCTTGCAACGGAAGTGTGAGATTCAACGATGTCCTGCACTAACGAAGCACTTCACCCTTGACTGTGAGGGTGTTGAGGGAACTTATCACACGTTACACTAATCACACCTACGTATTTCACTGGTGTTAGCAGCAGACATTATCACGCGTCGGAACTATGTAGCCTTGATAAATTTCTTGGTAATTCTATTTCCTAAGACAATAATTTCGAACTATTCTGAAGCACTAGTTTAATTTCAACTGGGATCAAAGGTATATTATTTTCATAAACATCCCAAAAAGCAGTGAGAAATTTCAACCAATACCTTTGTAAGCCGGTAATCTGTTATGTTTCGCAAATAACGAGATTTGCTCAAGCAATGATCTATTTTAGGTTCTTTGTTAGAAAATTCAGAAACTACAGTAGCACCGTATTTAAATAATTCAAAGTATGCGCTACTTTGAAAAGAAAAGGACCGCGAAACTAGATTGCACACACAGTTTAAATATCAAAAGACAACACAACTAAAGAAAGAACCATAATGGGTAAAGCACGTGTATCACTACAGCAAGTCCGTCAAATGTTCCTTAACACATATCTCACAAGAAAAAGTCAGGCACGCGCAAGCAATAACACCGTCCGGCAAATGTTACTTAAACCACTTTCTAAAGTTAATATACAACGTTTATTTCACAAGACAAACAACTAAAATCGTGCCGCGTTTATTCATGTACCATTCAAAAATTAATCTCGCATTAATTCTCACTATTTTGAAGCAAAAAGGAACAGTATTTTTAACGTACTTATTAAATAGGAACAAAGAACAGACTCCTCAACTCGTCGCTATTATAACCGCTTATCGACTCTTATCTACCTCGCGAATAACATAAGGAACATCTAAAACGTGAATGTCACAATCGTATCTAACAATTAATTACAGGCTGTTTATCGTTTTCGAAAAGTTGGAATTTATTTATTAATGAGAATTAATCTTCAATTTATCTATCTTTTAAAATTAATACACGCGAGTTAAATTGCATACAATTCTAAAAACTATTCGGACGTATTTACTTGATACAAACAGCGATTCAAAGGAAACGATGCATTTTTAAGTACGCTAACAGAAAGGGAGCGTAAAATGTTAAACTACTAAAAATGCCTGTTACAACTGGATCAGTCGTCTAACAAAATTATCGTGCAGTTTTGTAAAAATTAAAATAAAAGGAACTATTGAATATTTCCTTTGAAATGTGGTGTTACAGACGTTTGATGAAGATATCATGGACAGACAAAGTTAAGAACGAAGAGGTACTAAAAATGGTAGGGGAAGAAAGAAATATGTGGAAAACGGTAAAAAATAGGAGAGATAGGATGATAGGCCATATACTACGGCATGAGGGAATAGTGCGGAATATATTATAAGCAGAGATAGGAAAAAAGAGAAGAAGAGGCAGACCTAGGTTAGACTACTACACACAGATAGTCAAAGACGTAGGCTGTAGGGGTTTCAGAGAGATGTGTAGGCTAGCCCAGAATAGAAATCAATGGAGGTACGCATCCAACCAATACCAAGATGGATAAACTATTAACGAAAAAATAACTGTGCTTAAACATGATGATTATTATAAGTAACTACAAGAATTGGTTGGGCAATATTCTCGAATAATGTTAAGTGTGTGAAAGGATTTACTGGAAAACCATTATTTCGGCAAATGTGTAAGTGTTGGGGGATCTTGGTAGCCACAGGTTGCTTAACCCCCTTCACTGAATCTCGGTGAAATAGGGTATAAAATTAGAAAACAATAGAAGGGGAACGAGCTGTATACACATGCTGTATGAGAATTTCAGGGAACTATGTAGGCTAGCTCAGAATATAAATAAGTGCAGGTACGTGTCCAACCAGTTTTGAGACGGAAAACCTAATGACAAAAATAAGCGCAGATAAATCTGATGATTAGTATAAACAACTAGTTGTTGGTTGCGAAATATCTGCAACTAACGTTGACTATGCAAAAAGATATATTGGAAAATATATTAAATCAGTAAATGGTTAAGTGTTGGGGGAACTTGACAGCCACAGGCTGCTTACCTCCCTACACAACCACTGAAGGTCGCAGAAATAGGGTATATAACTGTAAAACAATAGAAGGTGACCGAACTGCATCTAACAAGAAAGAACAGCGCCTATGAGGAAAGACAACAAACATAGAACAAGAAGAAAATTGTTGATAGCATATGTGTGGAGCACAGCACAGGATGCCTATGAAATACGGGCAGTCTGAAACGCAGACAGAAATGTGAAATGCTGTGCTTCAGATGTATGAGGACAATAGCATGGACAGACAAAGATAATAACAAATAGGTTATAGAAATAGTAGGGGAACAAGGATATCTGGAAAAAAGAGAAATAGAAGGGCAGAATACGTTCTAAGGCACTTTTGGGGAATAGTATGGGATATATTACAAGCAGAGATAGTAAAAAATAGGTAGATGTAGACCTAGATCAGATAGTGATAGATGCAGACTGTGCAAATTTCAGGGAAATCTGTAGGTTAGTTCAGAATAGGAAACAATGATGGTACGCGTCTAACCAGTTCCAGGACTGAAGACCTAATGATGATGATTGAATATTTAAAAAAATTTAAATCTGTGAATTATACAGAGTGTTTCAAATTCGAGGGCAACCATGGAGAGCTCGTTTAATATAAGCGATAGCGGGTAGGTTTAAATTTAGTACTTTTGCAAAATTTTGTGCTTAAAATATGCCACAAAAAAATTTCGCTCCTGTGTATTTGAATTAAATCTGAAAAAGTAAAATTATATAGGGTGTAAATCTGTTTTGTATACATAGGGAAATCACATGTAAAATGAAACTTTGGTGTATATTGGCCCCCTAATTATTTTATATAGAAATGGTAAAGGAATAATTTTTTAAGAATGAAATGTTGCTTCTGTTAATATATTTACATTTTAAGTTCATTAAGCCATTTTCAAGAAATTCTGGAAAAAGTTTTCTATTTTTAAACACTTTTTTAACGAAACTTGTGGGCTAGGAGTTTGAAATTGGGTTACAAGTTGCAATGAGTGTACATTTAAATGTATTAAATTTTGACGAAGATTATCATCGCCAAACCCCAAAAAATTGAAAGCATTATAAACGGTCACTCGTCCAATTTTGTGACCACGCTGAGCGTTGCTTGTGATCGTATAATAATAAAATTAATCTACGATAGTAGTTTTCCAGATTTTCTCTAAAATGGCTTAATGGGCTTAAAATATAAATATGGTATCAAAAACAGCATTCCCGTTACCATTTCTCTATAAAATAATAAGGGGAGCCAATATTTATCAGTTTCATTTTGCATGTGTTTTCCCTATATGTAAACAAAACAGATTTACACCCTGTATACGGAATAATGTCGCCCAAGGAGGTGGCCATGGCACCCCTTTTGAATCCACCCGTCTCTCAAGCTATTGCGGAAACTAAGGTTATGCCTGAATAAAATAGTGTATTTGACTTTTTAAAATATTAGATAAAAGAGATTTTACAACTGTAGGGTGTATGATACAGATATTTATATATCGAATACCGATACGCAATATATTGATGCGTATCGTCGTACCGATATCGATTTTTTGCTATATCGGGGAAGTCGCTAAAATCGAGTTCGCATCGACATATCAATACTCCGACACAGCTTATACAACTTAACACGAAACCAGGTTTTTAAGCATTTTATCAAAATAATCCCATAAAATACTCTGATACTATGCTCAGATGCAATTAATTAAAGAAGCGTGAACATAAACGTCTCATGCACTACAATGTATGTACTTATGTAACAGAGTAAATTTGAAAATGTAAACTACATCCTACACCAGATGATTCAGTGAAAAAATGTATGTTTATAGTTAACCAACCTCAGATTGTTAGAATGTTATGTAAAAAAAACGCATTTCAAGAGTATCGCTGTATAAAAGTACATACGTATTTATATGTTATATTACCGTACAAAAAAAATGCTAAATCAGTATTCATTCCATACAGATTAATTTTCTTACTTAGGCGCCAGAATGAGAGTTGGCGACGACTATGAAACAACTGTAAGCCATCCGAAACCAAAGACATTGGTTTCTCACGCATGTGATTAATTTTTAGCGGATCCCCTTTTTTAAATGTGCATGTTTGTAATTTGTAGTTTATATTAATAGAATTTAGATGCAAAAGAATATCTGAAGGCCCATGGCTATCATAAATACAAAGTTTTTGGTTTATAAGATGCGCGTGAAGAATTCACAATTTTTAAAATTAAGTATTTCTTGAAATACTTCATCCAGGACGTCTGTGAAGTTGGCCCCGCGCATGCAAGATTTTAAAATTTGGTCGCTGCAGATCGTTTAGCGTTTATTTAGGTTTGTTTTGCCATTTTCGACGTTTGTTTAGGCCTACAGATGCGCGGATTTTTAAAAATCATAATTGCATGGGTCCATATTCGCATCAACTCCGCCCTTGCAAGATTTTAAAATGTTGTCATTGGAAATCGTTTGTTTAGGATGGTTTTGACATTTTGAAGGGCTGTTTAGGCCTACAGATTCGCGAATTTTTAAAAATCAAATTGCAAGGGGTCTTATTGGCACCAACCCCGTTCTTGCAAGATTTTAAAATTTTGTCATGGAAAATCGTTTGTTTAGCGTTTCTTTAGGATTGTTTCGCCATCTTGCAGAGGTGGGTCAAGTTACCCCCCCCCCTTCAGTTTTCAAATTTTTTTCTTTCTTACCAATTGTGCTCGTTTTGTGCTCAATTGTGCCGGTATTTGTTTCAATTGTGCTCATTTACTTTTGGCGAAAAAATTGTAAACAAATCCGGGAGTCAGGTTGACCGCCGGCCCCCGGCATCTTTCTAGTTCTTCAAATTGTTTAAATTCCATTGAATTGTGTTCGTTTTGTGCTCAATTGTGCCGGTGTTTGTTTGAATTGTGTTCATTTGCTTATAAGCGAAAAAATTAAAAACAAATGCCAAGTTGACCTTACATGTGATTTTCCAAAGTTCCACCCGAAGGTACTACATTGGCCAGGAAGCGAGTTTTTTTACCTGGAAAATTTGTAATTTTGCCGAACCCTTGCTGTTCCAAGCAAGGTAGGGATCTTTAACGTGCGTGACAACACTCACACACGGGACCTCCATTTTATCTCTCATCCGAACGAGGGTGTATTTTTGTGAAAAATGCTCGCCTAACATTTTTGAAGCGGACCGTGTCGGGATTTGAACC
This sequence comes from Platerodrilus igneus, assembly GCA_036346225.1. Taxonomy (NCBI): domain Eukaryota; kingdom Metazoa; phylum Arthropoda; class Insecta; order Coleoptera; family Lycidae; genus Platerodrilus; species Platerodrilus igneus. The sequence goes on from JARFIW010000105.1 coordinate 95,969, forward strand.
CGGAACCTTGGGCATAGTAGTCGTACACATACCAACTACACGGAGCCGCCCAATGTCCTTATACCGCTAAACTGTAGAAACAACATTATACCAAAGGGAATTCAATCAGCTAACTATAATTAGTACTATTTGGAAATTAATATACATTTGTTCAGAAATAAGTAAACATATGTTTTATAATATTATTCTCCTAATTTAGAAAACTAGTAATGTTTATAACTACCACACTTTATAAATTTGTAAAATGCATACTTTGAAAACAATTTCTCACAGGATGATATTCCTTGTTACTATCTAAACATGTGAGAAACCGTGTAATTTAAATATTAATATGCAACGTTTATTTTGGGGACACCTATTATTGAGAAACATTAACTCCATAATTAATACTTAAGGCTCCATCTGTTATACAAGAAAATACATCAGGGCGACTCGAAAGTATTCAAATTATATATATATATATATATATATATATATATATATATATATATTGCTGTTATTCGCCTCCCGTTTTTCAATTGCCCACGTTCTGTGCCAAGAATTGCTGTGATTCTCTTGTCCGTTGAATCTCTTCTGATAATCGCCTCTTGACTCTTTCCGCCTCGGCTGCTTACCTAGATAACTTTCATCCTCATTCATAAAAAAAAAACAAACACATTCCTACCACACACATCAACGTTAACTCTATTTACATCAATATTCGTAATACATTAAAATTTCAAAATTAAATTTCTGCATAAATTTCAGCATCATAAAATTTCAAGTTCAAATTTGTCATTATTTTAATTTGCATCCAGAATTAGAGTCCTTGTAGGATGCATACTAATTAAGTTAACAATATTTGCAGACCTGAGTCTGAATAAAAGGGAGCATCTCCCACCCTTTTACGTTAATTTAACAGGTTAGTCTATTGAGCTCAAAGACAGACCCAATTTTCATCATAATCAAAAACATAAACCTGATAAATACTCCTTTCTATTTATACAAGAAAATTTTACCTTAAAATTCAAAATTTGTTGTTTATACAAATTTACTACTGTCCATCTTTATCAAACAAATTATAACGATATTCAACACACACCAAAACATCAAAGCTCGAACAACAATGCATAAGTTACCTGAAGGTTACTGCACTCGTGGCACCAATGTACATCGTCCTTGCTAATCCCACCATTCCAGCTGGTTTATGTTTACGTCTTCGGATTTCCGGCCGCCTTTAAAATTTTTCTACACCACCATTCGTCTAAAAGGTTTCAGGGCTTCTCAGGAACTCATCTAGGTATATCGAACTCTTGTTTTGTGGATCCAATCACGTTTACGAATAACATTTGATTACTAACACTCCCGAAAAATAGCAATGAAATTCGTAATTCTTTCACGCTATACCAAAACTGCATACTTCTATTTATTTATTTATCGTTACTAATTTGGATAATTAGTACAGGAATACCCGCAAATATAACTAGACTTTATTACTTTTATTTATCTTTTCTAAGTGCACTAATGCATAATAACTATTATCGTAGCACGTAATCACCATGGATTCTACTTGAAGTATCGAATAAAATCAAAAAATAAAGAGCAAAACTGTTTGAAGTATCGTATAAGATTAAAAATAAAAGAGAGCTAAACTCCTATCAGCACGGGTTTATATAATGGCTCGCTTGCAAGTCGAATTTGTCCCGCGACGGACGATTTTAAGAAATTCGCATTCTATTTTCCCTTCCGATGGCTCGGCACAATGATTTTACTGAAATTTGCACACGCCTCGCAACACGTTCGAGAACAACTAATTAATTTTACATATAAACTCATATGCTTCCAACTCTCATGTTTGCATCTTATTTCAACCTTAATCGCCAATCTAGTCTGTTCGTTCTATCTACAACCTGTGCTCTTGTTTTACATATTTCCCCTCATTCAACTACCAATGCCTTCCATCTCGCTTGTCTTTATACCACAAACTTGCTTTCTTACTTGCACTCATATAGCTTGAAGCTTATTGACTGTCATATACATCGTTATCTTTGCAGGTGTTCCTTGTTCTAATACGCCGAAGGCTCTTACGTGACTTCCCCACGTCTTTTATAATTTCTCGATAGTTTTAGTACTTGGAAAGATTAAATTAAATACAAATTGAACATTTTAACTCTGCTTCTTTTTTATAGAAAGAGTCCAGTGAATAATCTAAACCCCTTATTTCTAACGAAACGAATAAATTTTTATGCTCCATGGTTTTAATAATACGTATTATCTAATTAAATTCTACATTACTTCCTTCTACACGTTGATTATGATTATATACAAACCCTACATTCTAATTAAATGATTTAAATCTATACAGTAGGTCTTTAATTAAGCGTACTATTTTCCACTGCTCTGATATACACGGTGTTTAACATTATCTAAACAATATAAATCCTATGTTTAGAAGTAAATGACGAATTTATCCAATATGCCTTTAAATGAAGCGTATTAGTACCCAAAGCTTCCTTATACACGGTGCTTAAAATTATTTGATGTCGTTTATTAATTTTCTACCCTGGTCTAAATTTGAGTAATATATATATATATATATATATATATATATATATATAGATAGATAGATAGATAGAATGTACTCAAACTATGTATTGTATATAGGATCTCTTTGAGACCAGACCCCCATAGTGTACAAAAGTCCTTAAATGATGTGGCCGCTTGAAAAATCGTCCCCAAGCAATGCCTTACACATAGCTATATATATATATATATATATATATATATATATATTGCTGTGTTATACTCCTGTGAATGCGGGAACTGGGTCCTTTCAACAAAAAAATTCTAGTCCCACAGATTGGGCGTCATAAACTGCTGTGATCCTGTTTTCGCCTCGGCTGCTCACCTAATTTTATAAACCTCCTCATTCATAAAATTAAACAACACATTCCTACCACAAACATCAACGTTAACTCTATTTACATCAATATTCAGAATACATTAAATTTTCAAATTAAATTTCAGCATAAAATTCAGTTTTAAAAAGAATTTCAAGATTAATTTTATTATCACTTTAACGTGCATCCAGAATTAAAGTCCTTGTTGGATGCCTACTAATTAATATAACAATATAAGCAGACCGGAGTCTGAGTATAAAGGAGCATCTACCACCCCTTTACGTTAATTAACCAGGTTCGTCTAATTGAGCTCAAAGACATACCCATATTTTCATCATAATTCAGAACATCAATACTAAATACCCCTTTCTACTTAAACAAGCAAATTTCATCTTAAAATTAAAATTTTATGGTTAGTACAATTTCACTAATGTCCATTTAAAGTAAATCAATTATAAAGTTATTCAACACACACAAAAATGTCAAACAAAATAGTATAATTTACCTGAAGGTTACTGTCCTCATAGCTTCAATGTACATCGTCCCTTTAGTTAATCACACCATTCCAACAGGATTATATTTACGGCTTCTAATTCTCAACGCTTTTAAAATTTTCTCCATCACCATTTATTTAAAGTTGTTTCTGGGCTTTTCCGGAACTCATCTGTGTATATCTGACCCTTGTTTCGTGGATCGAGACACGTATTTGAACCATTTACTTATTAACACCCCCGAAAAATAACAAAGAAATTCATACTTCTTTCACCAATATACGCCAAAACTGCCTACTTTTGTGTATACATTTGTCGTTGTAAATTTTGCTAATTGGTACAGTGATACTAAATTTTATTACCTTGTATCTAAGTGCACTGAAGTACATTCATGTTAGCACGTAAATAACAAACTATTTTGAATCACTAAAATATACGAGCAAAATTTTAAATTATTTTATCAAACTAAAATGCACTGTTTAACATCTTGAATCAAGTCGCGGATGTAAGAGCTTTTAACGCATCGAATAGTCAAAAGGCTAAGAGAGCTTGTTTATATTCACCTCGGTATATATAGCAAAAGCCTGTCTGTCGGTCTGTTCCCCAAAACAGGTAATTCTAAAGAATTTCTCATGCCATGTTCCCAGTCCGTCGCTCGCGCGTCGGTTTTACGAATTTTCACTCGCCCCATTTAAAACTCAGAAATTCACACGGCACGCAAACATGTCCGAGAAAAACTAATTAATTTTGTACAGAAATTGTTGTTTCTACCTCTGATATTTGCATCCTATTTTCAACCAATTGTGACCCTCGTGACGTTGCTTAAATCACGCCTTTTACTATATGTGTCTTTGCTTGACGCATTTTCTCTTTCCTTTTCTAACCTGTTCGTATTGGTGCAAATTGATATTCTTTATTATCGATTATATTTTAGTCCATTTGGACTATCTGGGTTAAATAACCCCGTATCGCACATTCTCGTGAATATTAAGCCCCGGTTTCTCCAAGATTCTTTGAAACCATTTGTTATCTACACAATTTTCGCCGTACGTGATATTTAAACTACGCAGGTGTTCAAAATAATATTAATTCTCGGAGCTTTTTAAATAAACCCTGTTTTGTATTTCGTGCTAAAGCATCTGACCGTTTCCAATATCTTAGAATCGACATGTTTATCTAAACAAATTAAACTGAAATTGCCTTTTAAAATACGCAGGTGTGTTCAAACATCCTACTTCTAACTAACACTTCTAGGATTTGCTTTTATTGGGTTTTACAAGTTTCTATAGATATTATCTGTTACTAACGATTCAATTAACTTCAATTAAAATTGACTTCTATCCTTTCATTTTTAGCGAATACAAGTTAAATATTAATTATTATGTGTACACTTTGTTTTACTACCGGTTACTTAAAATAGGGTTAATTAATATAAATTTTGCACGTAATTTCCATTTGTTTCTTACGTAGAGCTTGTTAATACTGTTTCTTTTGATGTAAAGCGTCTTGTCCATGATTTAGATCTCTTATTTTTACTGAAACTAATAAATTTTTATGCTTCACGGTTTTAATAACGCGTATTATTTAATAAAATTCCTTATACACGGTGATTAAAATTATTTGATGTGATTATTTAATTTTCTACCCTGGTCTAAATATGAGTATTTTCCCCCTATTTGAATAGAAATAATCCCACTTATTTGAATGCAAATATTAAGCATTTAGCCCAAAAAAAATTACAAAAAATTGCCTATCACTCTCTACCCTTATCTATCTAACTTACCTACCTTATCTCCAATTCAAAAAAATATTTACACCTATCCTATATCCCTATCCTATTCCTAACTCTCACCTAATTCTATAAACTGAAATTATCCCTAACTTCATCCTACTTATCCATCTAATCCTATATACATCCTATATACCTATCCTATTCCTAACTTTTAACTAATCTTCACTATACTTTAATTCCCCCTACCTAATCCTATATGCCTATCCTACTCTTACTCTATTCCTAACTCTCCACTAATCTTCTATGAAATATCTATACTTAACCTATCTTATTTTCTTCCTACATTTACTCTTTATTCTCATCCTAAACCTATTCCTAATTATCTCCCATATTTATCCTATACCTAGCTTTATTTTCTATAAACACTTACTTCTACTTTTCTATATACACCTATCTCTATTCTTATCCTATTTAAATTTTACTCTATTATACACCTATTTCTCCTGTGGTGCTGGTTCTCCGGTATAAGGAATAGTAGGTTGACGTGAAACCGTCCCCTCTCATTTCCCGTACCTACTTCCCTTAATAAATATGTGCACTCCCTTACTACTTCACTTATCTCAAAAGGTCCCTCATATATCAAGTGTAGTTTAGCACATGTCATCCTATCTCTCTTCCCTACTCTCAAGCATTTTACTACTACCTGGTCTCCCACTTTAAATTTTACCCTCTTTCTAATTCTTGCGTTCATCTTCCTTGTATATTTTTCAGCTCTCTTCCTTAACCTCTCCCTCACATCTACCAAAAGTTGTTGGAATTCATCGTCCCTAGGCACAATTTGCCATGGTCTTTCGGGATACTGTTGCTTGATCAGCATGATGGGACTGGTTTCTGTCACGGTACTAGGGGTTTCATTGATAATAGATTCAACCTTAGACAAATTGTCCTCCCATAAACGATGATTCCTATGTGAAGCTAAACGCAAAACTTAACCGTCTCTTGAATATATCGCTCAGCTGGATTCGCTTGAGGATGCCTTATGCTACAAAACACCACTTTAATGTTTTGCCTCTCCCAATAATCTCTAAATCTTTGATTATTAAAATAAGTAGCATTGTCTGCTAATACCCGTTTAAAAGTTCCTACTTCCTACAAAATTGTTCCAATTTCTTGTTTGTTCCGACTGTGTTACAATCCCGAGTGGGATATAATTTGGTAAATTTCGAAAACACATCAGTCACAATCAGCACATGTTTGTGTCCTTTGTACTTCTGACTAGATTACTCAAATAGTCAATAGCAACTAAGTCCAGGGATTTTGTACGTGTATACTTTGTACCACATCTTGACTCGTACTATTTTTGTACTTTCCTAAAGTACATAAGTGACAAGTGTTGATGACTGACTTTACTAACCCTAAGTCTTTAGTTGAAAAACGTTTCCCTAAAATTAACCATGTCTTTCGGATCCCTATGTGACCATATCTTAAGTGCAGATCTTTGATAATTAATTTTACTTGTACCCTATCCACTACATACACTTCCAATTCTTGAATTTTTTTACACAAAAAGCCGTTTATCATATGGAAGTTTTTAAATCCCGGTTCATTTTCTAACTTCGTTCTAACCATCTGTAGCTCCTCACTCTGCCTCTGGTTCCTCAAGATCTCCTCTTCTCCATATACTGAATCATTTTGTAGTAGACTGTTCATGGCAATCATGATGTCACACGGTCTTTTGTTATCCATGTCCCTGTTTCTACTAAACGCGTCTGCTATAAAGTTATTTTCTCCTTAATATATTTAATCTCAAAGTCAAACTCCTGTAGTAACAACCCCATCGATATACTCGATTGTTAGAAAATCTCGTATTCATCAACGCACACAACGCCGAATGATCCGTTTCGATTACAAAATGTCTTCCTATCAAAAAATTTTAACTTCGTAACACCAAACACCACTGCAGCCATCTCCTTTTCACTAATCGTGTAATTTACTTCATGCGGCTTCAGTGTGCGTGAAACAAAAGATATGGGCACCTCTTCTCCTTCTTGTACTTGGTACAACTCTGCTGCTAATGCACTATCCGATGCATCCGTCCTCAGTACGAAACCAACATCAAATCTGGGATGCCTCAAAATTAGTTGGTCGTGAAATTGTTCCAACAGTGTTAGATATGCTGCCTCTTGACTTTCCGTCCAACTCCATCTTACTCCCTTCTTCAGAAGTTTAAACAATGGACCCGCTTTTTCAGCAAATCCGGTACAAACTTTTATAAAAGTTAAGGACCCCAAAAAGCTCTTAATTTCCTAATGTTATTAGGTCTCGGATATGTCAAAAGTTCGGACAATCTTTCTTTATCGATACACATACCTTGAGTGTTCACCACATACCCCAGAAATTTAACGGTTTTTGAAAAAAATTCACATTTTCTATATTCAGCCTCAATCCTGCTAACTTAAGCTCTAATAATATTCGTTCTAAATGAGAGTAATGTTGTTCCTCAGTTTCACTAAAATTAAAATATCATCCACATAGTGTATGCAGAATTGCTCATATGCTCCTAAAATTGCTTGCATTGCCTTAATTAATGCTGCACTTGACGTTGACAAACCATACGGTACTACCTTAAAATTATAGATTTTTCCTTCTACGGAAAATCCTGTGTACCTTCTAGAATCTTTGTGTAATGGAATCAGCCAGAATGAATTCCTTAAATCTAATTTACTAAAAATAAACTTGCCACTTAATCTCGTCAAAAGCGTGTCCATGGATGGTGGACAATGGAATTGCGGTTTGGTCCGTTGATTAATTTTTCGTGCATCTAAACATAAACGAATGCTATCATCCTTTTCTTAACTACCACCAACGGATTTATGAAATGAGTGTTTGATACCTCTATTATGCCATCTTCCAACATTTTATTTAATTCTGCCTTCACCTGCTCCCGATATGCTGCTGGAATTGGATAAACCTTTGCGTTGAACGGTTCTGAATTATCCACTTCCAATCTGTGCTCATAGCCTAACGCTGTGCTTGCTTCTACCCCACTAATTCTGCATGTTTTTGTAATAAAGCTTGAACCTCTACTCTCCTATCCTCTGGACATCTTATTGTGTTGATCTGTTTTACTTCATCATCCTCTACCTCTACTACATTAATATTCAACCCCGTGTCATCCTCTGTGACTTCATAACTGCCCTTCCATGGCACTACCCTATCCTTAATCCTTATTACCTTCCGTTCCATATCTATCAACACCCCTAACTTCATCATACAGTCAACACCTAAAATGCTCTGAAACTTCAGTCCAGGTACAATTACAAACTCCTGTTCACAGCTTAAACCTCCTATATCTATCCTAAGCACCACAACACTATTTACTACAGCAAACTTCTTTTTATTTGGAGCTACTAAATGGCTACGCTTTATAGGCATAATTCTATCACAAACCTTATCCCTAATTTTGCTGACGAATTCCTCCGATATTAAACTCGCCTCTGCCCCTGTATCAAGTAATACTTCTACATTATTCTCAAAAATTTCTAAATTAATAATTGGCAAACATAATTTTTCCTTAGTTTCTGGCTCTACTTCCTCCTCAATTTTGAAAAATTCACGTGGATGTTCATATACATTTACACTGAAATCTAGTGGTCTGTCGCGTTCTAAAAATCCTGTCCAGGTCTGTTTTCCCTACTCGGTCCTGGTCTAGCCGTCACCTCAGCGTACGTCCTAGGCGTTTCCACTCGTTCCGTGTCTGTATTAGCAGTCCCGCTCATGTCTGGTGAACTATTCATTCTGGTAGGTCCCGGTCTCTGTGCAGGTCCCCTTCCTAAACTATTACTCCTAACGTATGGTCGTCTCTGTTCCCAATTCTGTCGCTGGTATCCGTAATTATTCCCTCTTCTAGCATAGTTGTCCCGTCTATTGTCCAACCTAACTGTGTTGATCTGTCTTTCCCTAATATCCCGAGGTCGTCCACTACTTACGTCGTCGTACCTCTGCAGGTATTCCAAAAACATTTCTCTGTCCACTATGTTCTGTAGTGCTACGTGCTGTCTTATGTCTACCTCGAAGTGTCGTGATAAATACTTAATAATTTGTCGGTCCGTCAGTGGTGGGTTCAGTTGCTTTGCTATGCTATACTTGCGTATAGCATATTGCTCCTACTTCCTGAAAATTCTCCTTAAATTTCCCTGTGATTAAGTCGTCTCGTACCTGGTCTTGTCTGTGGTCACTCCAGTAGTGCTTTAAAAATTTGTTTTCAAAGTCCTGATACGTGTCTATGTCCTGTCCTACTAAATTGTACCATGCTTCCGCGTTGTCCTTTAATAAAGCCTTTATCGTATTTAGTTTAGTCTCTTCGTCAAATAAATTTCCCACTAGATTTCTTACACTATTAATAAAAATTTGTGGATTTACCCTGTTATCGCCATAAAATTTCATGTGTTGGTCCAATGATACTCCACCTGTAGAAAATCTGGGACCATCCCCCGTTAAATTTGACATGTTGTATTTGATACTACTAACTTCGCGTTCTACCCTGCCTAACTGATCCCTACATGAGTCCGTCACTTCAGTCATTTTTACATTAATCTCTTCTTCACAAAAAATGCGTACTTCGGACCTTAAATGTCCCATTTCCTGTCGAAGACCTGTAATATCACGCTCATTTTATCTACCCTATTTTCAACTTCCCCATCTTTACGGTAAGACTATTTTAAATTCTGAAACTTCTTGATTCGTCTTATCTATTTTCTGACTAATCTCCTCTAACTTCCTGTTCGATTCTTCACTCATTTGCTCAAATTTTCGATTTGAGTCCTCTATAACCCCACTTAACGTCTCATTCATTCTTTCAAGCATCCTCATTATCATCTCGTTTCCTTGATCCCCTGATTCCGTCCTCGACTGATCTCTACTGCCTCCAGCTTCTTCCATTCTAGAATTTTTTTCGCACAATGCACTATCGTCACTTCCAATTTCCACTCCTTGACTCCTTAACCACTCTTTCCTCTGCATACGTTCTACTCACTCACACACACTCAAAATACTCTTAAATTTACACACACACAGAAACTCTCTCTCTCAGATCGCCAGTTTCCTGGAATAGTTAAACACTATCTGGAATTCGAGCCTCACTTTTGGGTCGCCAAAGAATGCTGTGTTATACTCCTGTGAATGCGGGAACTGGGTCCTTTCAACAAAAAAATTCTAGTCCCACAGATTGGGCGTCATAAACTGCTGTGATCCTGTTTTCGCCTCGGCTGCTCACCTAATTTTATAAACCTCCTCATTCATAAAATTAAACAACACATTCCTACCACAAACATCAACGTTAACTCTATTTACATCAATATTCAGAATACATTAAATTTTCAAATTAAATTTCAGCATAAAATTCAGTTTTAAAAAGAATTTCAAGATTAATTTTATTATCACTTTAACGTGCATCCAGAATTAAAGTCCTTGTTGGATGCCTACTAATTAATATAACAATATAAGCAGACCGGAGTCTGAGTATAAAGGGAGCATCTACCACCCCTTTACGTTAATTAACCAGGTTCGTCTAATTGAGCTCAAAGACATACCCATATTTTCATCATAATTCAGAACATCAATACTAAATACCCCTTTCTACTTAAACAAGCAAATTTCATCTTAAAATTAAAATTTTATGGTTAGTACAATTTCACTAATATCCATTTAAAGTAAATCAATTATAAAGTTATTCAACACACACAAAAATGTCAAACAAAATAGTATAATTTACCTGAAGGTTACTGTCCTCATAGCTTCAATGTACATCGTCCCTTTAGTTAATCACACCATTCCAACAGGATTATATTTACGGCTTCTAATTCTCAACGCTTTTAAAATTTTCTCCATCACCATTTATTTAAAGTTGTTTCTGGGCTTTTCCGGAACTCATCTGTGTATATCTGACCCTTGTTTCGTGGATCGAGACACGTATTTGAACCATTTACTTATTAACACCCCCGAAAAATAACAAAGAAATTCATACTTCTTTCACCAATATACGCCAAAACTGCCTACTTTTGTGTATACATTTGTCGTTGTAAATTTTGCTAATTGGTACAGTGATACTAAATTTTATTACCTTGTATCTAAGTGCACTGAAGTACATTCATGTTAGCACGTAAATAACAAACTATTTTGAATCACTAAAATATACGAGCAAAATTTTAAATTATTTTATCAAACTAAAATGCACTGTTTAACATCTTGAATCAAGTCGCGGATGTAAGAGCTTTTAACGCATCGAATAGTCAAAAGTCTAAGAGAGCTTATTTATATTCACCTCGGTATATATAGCAAAAAGCCTGTCTGTCGGTCTGTTCCCCAAAACGGGTAATTCTAAAGAATTTCTCATGCCATGTTCCCAGTCCGTCGCTCGCGCGTCGGTTTTACGAATTTTTCACTCGCTCCATTTAAAACTCAGAAATTCACACGGCACGCAAACATGTCCGAGAAAAACTAATTAATTTTGTACAGAAATTGTTGTTTCTACCTCTGATATTTGCATCCTATTTTCAACCAATTGTGACCCTCGTGACGTTGCTTAAATCACGCCTTTTACTATATGTGTCTTTGCTTGACGCATTTCTCTTTCCTTTTCTAACCTGTTCGTATTGGTGCAAATTGATATTCTTTATTATCGATTATATTTTAGTCCATTTGGACTATCTGGGTTAAATAACCCCGTATCGCACATTCTCGTGAATATTAAGCCCCGGTTTCTCCAAGATTCTTTGAAACCATTTGTTATCTACACAATTTTCGCCGTACGTGATATTTAAACTACGCAGGTGTTCAAAATAATATTAATTCTCAGAGCTTTTTAAATAAACCCTGTTTTGTATTTCGTGCTAAAGCATCTGACCGTTTCCAATATCCTTAGAATCGACATGTTTATCTAAACAAATTAAACTGAAATTGCCTTTTAAAATACGCAGGTGTGTTCAAACATCCTACTTCTAACTAACACTTCTAGGATTTGCTTTTATTGGGTTTTACAAGTTTCTATAGATATTATCTGTTACTAACGATTCAATTAACTTCAATTAAAATTGACTTCTATCCTTTCATTTTTAGCGAATACAAGTTAAATATTAATTATTATGTGTACACTTTGTTTTACTACCGGTTACTTAAAATAGGGTTAATTAATATAAATTTTGCACGTAATTTCCATTTGTTTCTTACGTAGAGCTTGTTAATACTGTTTCTTTTGATGTAAAGCGTCTTGTCCATGATTTAGATCTCTTATTTTTACTGAAACTAATAAATTTTTATGCTTCACGGTTTTAATAACGCGTATTATTTAATAAAATTCCTTATACACGGTGATTAAAATTATTTGATGTGATTATTTAATTTTCTACCCTGGTCTAAATATGAGTAATATATATATATATATATATATATATATATATATATATATATATAAATCTTATGGAATTTCAAACGTAAATAACAATTGGAAAAGGTGTGGGTGTTCAAAAAATTTTTTTGGGATTGAGTTTCGTTCGCAAAATTATGTGTTTATATGCAAATGAATATCATTTGTTTATAATCGACGTTTTGGACTATATTTAGACCATAATCATGATTCTATAAATTTACAACTAACAGTTATGCGTCAGTTTTTTAAAATACTTTTAAAATTAACTAAATTTAACATTAAAAGGTATAAGTACAACAAGACGGTCGGTATTAGTTTGACAAAGATGAGTTCAATGTGTTTTATTAAACAATTGCTAATCGTATCGAGGCCAGCATATGAGTGAGCCGACAGGTAATACAGCTGTGTGCTATGAAATTTAATAATTAAGGATTTAGAATTTAACGAAAAAGTGTAGAAGCATGGTACTGGGTTAAGTATTGCTGTAACTATATAGTAGAGCGTATATGTTATTAAGATTTTGCGGGTCAATTTTAAAGTTTAAACAATTGTCATCATTTTTATATGGTATGATTCCAAGAACAGTCTGTTTACATAATTGACCTCTTTATCTACAACTTTGGTATCATTCCAGTTTGCTAGATGTTGGGTATCATGAACACGAGACGCAAGAGCACAAGATTTTTCCCCAATCTTTGCATCGCTTTTGTGCTGTCCATTGAATTGTGCTCGTTTTGTGCTCAATTGTGCCGGTGTTTATTTGAATGGTGCTCATTTGCTTATAGCGAAAAAATTGAAAACAAATCCGGGAGGTCAGGTTGACCGCTAGCCCCCCGCTTTTCTTTGAGTTTCCAATTTTTTTTCAGTCCATTGAATTGTGCTTGTTTTGTGCTCAATTGTGCCGGTGTTTGTTTGAATTGTGCTCATTTGCTTATAGCCAAAATATTAAAAAAACTCCAGGTTCACCGCTAGCCTTTCGGGTTTTTTGAGTTTTTCAATTTTTCTCCAGTCCATTGAATTGTGCTTGTTTTGTGCTCAATTGTACCGGTGTTTGTTGGAATTGTGCTCATCTGCATATAGCGAAAAAGTTCAAAACAAATGCGGGGGAGGGCAGGTTGACCGCCGGCCCCCGCTTCTTTTAGTTTTCCAATTTTTTTCAGTCCATTGAATTGTGCTCGTTTTGTGCTCAATTATGCCGGTGTTTATTTGAATGGTGCTCATTTGTTTATAGCGAAAAAATTGAAAACAAATCTGGGGGGCCAGGTTGACCACAAGCCCCCGCTTTTTTTGAGTTTTTCAATTTTCTTCAGTCCATTGAATTGTGCTTGTTTTGTGCTTAATTGTGCCGGTGTTTGTTTGAATTGTGCTCATTTGCTTATAGCGAAAAAATTGAAAACAAATCCGGGGGCCAGGTTGTAACCCCCCGCTTTTTTGTTTTCAAATTTTTCTTCAGTCCATTGAATTGTGTTCGTTTTCTGCTCAATTGTGTCGGTGTTTGTTTGAATTGCTCTCGTTTACTTCTAGCGAAAAAATTGAAAACAAATCCGGGGGGCCAAGTTGAACGCTAGCCCCTCGCTTTTTTTTGAGTTTCCAATTTTTCTTCAGTCCATTGAATTGTGGTTGTTTTGTGCTCAATTGTGCCGGTGTTTGTTTGAATTGTGCTCATTTGCTTATAACGAAAATATTAAAAAACGCCAGGTTCACCGCTAGCCTTCCGGGTTTTTTGAGTTTTTCAATTTTTCTCCAGTCCATTGAATTGTGCTTGTTTTGTGCTCAATTGTACCGGTGTTTGTTGGAATTGTGCTCATCTGCATATAGCGAAAAAGTTCAAAACAAATGCGGGGGAGGGCAGGTTGTCCGCCGGCCCCCGCTTCCTTTAGTTTTCCAATTTTTTTCAGTCCATTGAATTGTGCTCGTTTTGTGCTCAATTGTGCCGGTGTTTATTTGAATGGTGGTCATTTGTTTATAGCGAAAAAATTGAAAACAAATCCTGGGGCCAGGTTGACCGCAAGCCCCCGCTTTTTTTGAGTTTTCCAATTTTTTTCGGTCCATTGAATTGTGCTTGTTTTGTGCTCAATTGTGCCGGTGTTTGTTTGAATTGTGCTCATTTGCTTATAGCGAAAATATTAAAAACAAATGTCAGGTTCACCGCAAGCCATCCGGGTTTTTTGTGTGTTTCAATTTTTCTCCAGTCTATTGAAGTGTGTTTGTTTTGTGCTCAATTGTATCGGTATTTGTTTGAATAGTGCTCATTTCCATATAGCGAAAATATTAAAAACAAATGCCAGGTTCACCGCTAGACATCCGTGTTTTTTGAGTTTTCCAATTAAAAGAGGAAATGGAAAGGATCAAAGCATAAAAACCCCACTACGCGACAAAGCAGGGCTCTTGCTTATTGCTTCTCTTAAAGTTACTAGGCTCTGACTATAATTGAACTTCTTTATGTTTGAAAATATGTAACAATTGAAAAGACAATAGTGTTTAGCGCTAAGTTATAAATGAACCCCTAAATCTTGCAGTAATTTCCCGATTGAAGATATAACCAACATGCGAATCCATCGTAAATCAACATACGTACATACGTGCTTCAATCAAACCATAAGCAGTAACCCAATCCACTGGTACCAGCTACTTCAGTTGTATGATACAAATTCCAATGTTCATTGTAATTCCTAGTTTTCTACATTTTACTTTTGTTAAATTTAAACGTTATCTACTTATTAAGTCTTTCAATTCCTTGCACACAGGGTGGTCCTTTACAAACGACCCGTTGCCTTTCAGGTCAGCTTAGAACACGAACCGTAAGTCGCATTTCGGGTAGACTTCACATTGTTCTTTTGCAATCTCATGTCTAGACGGATAGCTGGATTAACAGTTTGTAACTTCTTATCGAACTGACATCCAACATCATAATAGCATCGCTTCTTGCTTATTTAGTAAACAAAGACATATTTCTCAAACTTTCTAACCTCAATACGATAATACTGAAATTACTTGCCATTGTGTTAGTTTCAAACCTGTCATAAACATTTCAACATGAAGTTATATTATTTTTACAGATTTGAAAGGGGACACAATTTATTCCGTAAAAGCTATTTACTGTTAAGATAGGTGCGGCGGTCGCTTATTTAAAACGGCGTCTTTCTCCATTACGTCCTTTTAAAAGACATTTCAAGTACCCAATTATATATGTTCAATATACTAGGCTTTCGCAAAGAATCTTCTACTTAATTACATACCATAAATCGAAACCTTGTTCCTGTTATATATGTGTATTTACTTTTTCTTACTAATGAATTTCACAGCCATTTCAACGATTTAATAAGTTCAAACTGTTCGAATTTCCAATCTAAATACAAGTACGTATTTTCCTTAGGGAGCATTGTATAACATAGCGCATCAGATATTTTCTAATAAAATTCATGGTACACAATGGCAGCAAAACGCGCAGATATTATGATTTAAACTTACTACAGGCACGTCTTATTTCTATGTCTAAAGTAACATTATGCAAATCTATGGAAGATTGACAAACACAATTTACAAACGTGTATCCTTTAGAAATTTCATCAATTTCAGAATCGGAAATTGAATTACATGAAGAAATTTGAAAAACGACGGACTTTCAATTTTATCAAAATATGAAGCTTTAGTGGTTTTTACTCACAGCAGTTGTTTCGGGTTCCGCGATATTCGTTTACCGTCTTTGTCCCTAATGACATTTAATGGTCAATATAAAGTGTGGCAAAGCTGTATTGACCTATACATTTCCTGGGTACATGATATCACCTTTTTATCTGATATCGAACATCATAATTATTTGGTCACATCTTTAACTGGAGAAGCACTGGACTTAATCAAGTCGATCCCATGACTGCAAATGCGTATGTTATCGCCTACAATGCGTTACTAGAACCGCCAAACTACAGCCCATTGGCACGCTATAAATAACTATCCTTCAATACAATTGGAAAAGCCGCAGGAATTACGAAAATTGCTCGGCAACTTTTCCGAAAATCTAGCCATTTTAGAAACATTAAAAATAATGTTGAGTCTTGGGATTTCATCTTGATTGATCGTTTATTAGACAAACTGGACATATCCTCCATAAAACGTTTGAACTACAAATTAATGTTAACTAAATACCGGTGCTAGATATTTTAAAACAATTCTTGTCGAACGATGCACGGTGTTAGAAACAATTGAAAGTATGTCGCCAGTTGTACATCCTATGTTACAAGGTCGCGCCGTGAGCTTTGGCCACCTGTGTTCAAAATGTGTTGTGCCGTCCGTACCAAGGATATAGAATGTTAGTAGAAAAATATTTTAATATTACTAAATATATTAGCAAAATTATTTCTGCAAATTAAAGGTTAACTAACAATTAAATAAGCATTAACCTAAAGAAGACCTATAATTATTTATAGTAATAACGAGCACGATTTCTAAAAGTTTTACACGTGGAGCTTTAATTTAAGAAAACCTTTGGACAATACTATGAATATTTATTTAATGCATTCGGTATTTCTGACTCGATAGATATCATTGCAAGGTCAATTAAACGTTCTTGAAGCATTGTAGTCCTCAGGTGGTTTTTGATCAAGTTAAGTTTAGAGAACAATCTCTCAGTTGAAACAACTGAAACAGGTGTAGCGTCAATATTATTCTTACTGCAATTAGTGTAGATAACCTTGTGCATCATAACGTAAAACTTCAAAGGAGCCACTGTTATTTTCTAAACTAAAACTAAAAAGCATTTATTTCTTCGAATATTTCTATTCCATCATATCTTTCTCATTCTTTTCAGTTAATATTACTTCTTACTTATTCTGAATTTCGCTTATTTTCATGGCGCGATAACAGGAGAGATAAGTGTTTCCAGTTATTTGTATCAGCTTTCGTGAAAGTATTGTTCTTTGAAGTAAATAACTTGCAATTAAAGCAAAATATAAAGTCTTTAGACAGTGAATACAAAAGACACCTCCTCTCGTATGTTTAGTGCGCGAATAAAAATGATCGGAGCATTTTCCGTCCTTTTCATTTTTTGAATATGGGTATCCCTTAACTTGAATAGAACCACTTTCAACCAAACGTTGTTTTTCTGCACGTGAAAGTGTATGTGGCCATTTACTTGGATCGTCACTTAAGAGAGTTTGTGAAATAAGTAAAGGGTATACGACGTCAGCACTGTCCGTGCAGGCATCATGAGTAGTATCTTATAGAACGTTAGCCTTAGCCTCACACACTCTTCCCTCACTACTCTCACTTATTTGATAGGTAGCACTAATATCAGGACTCATAGACGGCACCTATTTTGCAGTTTTAATATATTTGAAAATCGCACCTTCTCTTTTTCGTTTTCTTGTTCTTTGACCATCCTCTTCCTTTTGTTTTAAGCGCAGGCAGGTTTTTACGCCTCATCATTTTATTATAAGCTGGAATAGTTTTTTTACCTCAGTACCGTAGCGTCTGCGTAACTTCAATTTCACAAGATCGTCTTAATTTATTCAACGTAATTTGTATTTCACTACAAGTAATTTATATCGACTTACAAGTAACAACGATATTTGTTTTTAATATTTGTTTCTGATGTACCCGCGACACTATTGAAACGGACTTCCCTTTCCACCACTAACGTGCGTCTTTATATAACTTACGGTAGCTTCTAGAAAGATCTGGAAGCTAGAAGTTGACAGACAATTGATAACATGCAGGCGGTTTTCTCTGATAGCGGTATCTGAAAACTGCACCTTTGTCGGTTGATAGCGATTAAGATTTCTAGAGGTGCGGCGAATGAAAACTGATGATTGTGGTAAAAATAACTGAACGACAATCCGACGGCTTCGTTTACACAAGGAAGTTATAATCGCACTTTGCACAACAAACATGCACTATTTAATTATTTTCTTTTGCTTTTATGTATTTGCAACAGTGAAAACAGCTCTACTTGTAGTAGATATATTTTTTTTTATTAAAAACCACCTTTTCTGCCACTCCACTTACCAAATATTGCCGCCTTTCTAATATGCCGCCTATGTTCAGTGGACACACTTGCTACTAGGGTGAAGTGACCCCGCTACGGTATCACAAAGACAATCTAAACCTACAACGACGTATCAACGCCTTGAAGTAGCACAAAATACGCGCTAGCAAGTAACCTATCACGTAGCCTCTGTACAAATCTATAATAGACTCGACTAACCAGAATTGTGTTATTTGCTAACGAAATCATCTACTTTTTCGGTGTAATGCCTATTCGTCCATGGCCCCTGCTGATCGATATGCAACTGCAAAAAACGCCAATTTATGTATAAACTGTCTTCGTAGCAATCACAAAACCATAGATTGTAAATTCTTCTTGCAAAAGTTGCAATCAACTCCATCACACGTTGCACTTTCCAAAGAACATAAGTTCTCTAAGCCATGGTAGTTCAACTACAACCGCTGATAAGGAACACTCTTTGACCATGCCTGCTACAGTTATTTCCTCCTTGTCTGCTTCTGCTAATTCTCTTATGGTTTTATTATCCACAGCCATATTCGAAATAAGAGATGCGATCGGAAATTTTTATCCGATACGTGCGTTACTTGATCCTGGAAGTCAAGCTAGCCTTTTGCGTGATAGTTGTGTACGTAAACTTTTGTTAGCTCGCCACTATTTACAGGTCCCAATTTTGGGCATTGGCAAACAGAAACATCTTCAATTTGCGGTGCCACCTTCTGCACAATTCGTTCCAGGTATGACCCAGATATTCAATTAGATGTGGAGACATTCACATTGCTAAACATATGTTATAGTCTACCAACTACCAGGTTGTGTACTTCCTGGAAACACTTGTCGGAATTACAGTTAGCTGATCCTAACTGGCATACTCCGACTCCAATAGATATGCTTCTTGCGGCAGACATATATCCTTCGATTCTCAATATCCGCTTAATTCAAGGCGGACGTCAGCAACCGTCGGCAATGAACACCGTCTTCTGTTGGACACTAGTAGGCTCTGTTACGAGGACTCAATCGCCCCTACTGTACAATCATTTATTATTTCCGCAGAGCAATTCGTTAATACCACGTTATAGCGATTTTGGGAAGTCGAAGAGTTTCCTTCCAAAACGATCATATCCAATGATATATTTAAAACTACACATATTCGTAACCCCAATGGCCGTTTCTTTGTAAACTTGCCCTTCAAAACAGATTCTCCCATATTCGAAAGTTCGCGATCTGTAGCAGTGAAGCGATTATTTTCACTCGAAAACAGAGTGACTAAACAGCCAGAGTTATGTAAAATGCTTTGTGAATTTATATAAGATTACTTGCATACTGGTCATATGACGTTGTTGACATCACCACCTGTTTCTGTTGAATGCTGTTCTATTCCGCACCATCCAGTGTTTAAAAACAAAAATGGAAATCAAAAAGTTTGTGTTGTATTTTATGCATCGTCCAAAGCGTTAAATGATGTGTCCTTAGACGATACCTAGTTGGTGGGTCCGATGTTACAGAATGAAATTACTTCTGTTTTAATGCGGTTTGGAATACGTTCATATGTATTTACTTGCGATGTAAAACAAATTTTCCGTCTAATATCTGTTTCAGCAAATCATAAAAATATCAACTAGTATTGTGGGGATTTTCTCCAAATGACACGTTGCAAACTTACAGCTAAATACTGTCACATATGACGTGTTAGTTCGTCTCCTTACTTGGCGATCCGCTCACTACAAGTGTTATTCCGTGAAGCAAAGTTGGACCGGGTCACGATTTTTTAATTCGGTGACCCGAAAACAGACTGACCCTGGACCCGCACTGACCCGGTGACCCGAACTGACCCGATGCCCCGAAAATCCATACTGACCCGGTGACTAGAACTGACAGACCTGGTGGCTTTAAGCGCAGTGCTACGTAGTGCTAAAGCTCATGTTATAGAACGTATCATAGAAGAAAGAGTCTTTCTTGTATTTGGATCGACACAATATATTATTTGCGATAACGGTCCCCAATTCAAAGGTCGGATTTTTAAAACTCTATGCGATAAATATGAAATAATCAAGATTTGGTTCACCACTGCTTATTCCCCTCAATGTAACTTTGTAGAAAGAATCAACAAGACAGTTGGTAGTGCAATTCGTTCATATGTTCTTGAACATGATATGTGGGATATAGAAGTACCACAAATTCAGTATGCCATAAATTCAGCAAAACACCAGTCTACAGGATATTCTCCAAATTTTCTAGTCTTTGGCCGCAGTGTTCCGATTAGTGGCAATTTCTATGGTAAAGATTGTGATTTGTTAGATGACGTAGAAGTTTGTCCAGGCAGTAGGACATTGTATGTCACAGATCGTCAAGGTCTCAGTGAAATTGTTAAAGAAGTACGTGCTAAGCTATATCTAGCTTATGAAAAGGCAAGTCGTCTTTATAATTTAAGGCGCAGACATTTGTCATTTGAAGTTGGTGATAAGGTCTAAAGAGTAAATAAAGTTTTGTCAAGTGCGAGTGAAAAGTTTACTGCTAAACTTGCACCTAAATTTGTGTTGTGTACGATTAAAAAAAAGATTTCGAATTTGGTATACGAGTTGTGTAATATAGATGGTTCGAAAGCAGGTAGATAGCATGTGAAGGATCTCAAGTCTTATTCTGCTTTAGTTGAGGAGAGTGATGATGAAAATGACTTATCAAAAGTTTAAGTTAAGTATAATTAGTAGTTAATTAGAACAATTGATGTCGTGTGCTTAATTGGTTCGTTAGTTGTCAAACTTTAGTTGTTGTAGGTTATATTTTGGCCCGTGAATTTTTGAAGTTGCATGTTTGTAAAGAGAGTTATAAGTAGTAACGAATTACTTCATTTTAGGTTTAGGATAATTAATATCAAGTAGACGTATTGCGTTTACCTTGATTGGTATTCCTTTTTGCGGATTAAGTATAAGTCCTCGATAGGAAGAGGTTGTATGAGCAATGGTTGCTTATGACCTGGATAGAGGTCTGAAGTAGACTAATTTTGTTTGCTTGACTCGGAGTATACACGATTTGTTGGTTGCTCTTGGTCAAATGAAAGGTCTATACGATCCTCATTCCGTTTTGTAGTGCTTGGTAGCATAGCTACTAAGGGTGAGCGGCAGCTAGCTGCACAGTTTGGTGAAAGTGATGATTGAATTTTAGGCTTGACAATTTGTCATTATTTCATAATTTCACAAATGTTTCTTTGTATATTGTTATAAACGCCTCGATTGAGTTGAGGGTATTCAATGGAAACATTCAAGAAATCTGTGTTACTCCACAGGTTTAGGAAAGTCTCATATTAGATAGTATAGATAGGTAAATTAGTTTATAGGTTAATACTGGTAAGAATATGCTTGTATATATGTTATCTTAATGAAAAGTTGAATCATTTTGCGTTTCAATTCTTTATTGTACACCTAGTGAGCGATAGACTTCCCGATTTACTTCACTGATAGATAAAGTTTATACCCGGATATGACTTCCCAAATGTGACCCTTTTATGGCGTATGGTACACGTAGTTACCACACTCACTTATTTTCCTCCTTATTGATTCGTTTCTTGATTTCAGAAGAATTACATTAGATTGATAGTTGTGTATACATGTTTATTCTTTAGATTAATTGTATTGTTAGTTATTAGATGATTATTATGATGGAGATTTGTAAGGAATAATTCTTCGTCTTTAACATTTTGGGTTTTGTTTACTCGAATTTTTCCTCTTGCGAAGGGGCTATGTAACATGTAAAAACCCCAACCTAAATTATTTGTCAACATTACTGCTACAAACCCGTTAATTTAGTATTTGTTTATTTAACGTTTTACCCAGTATGAATTCCAGTTCTTTTGTATATTTAGTAAACAAATAAAATTAAAGCATTTTATTACTACAGCTGATAACACTATTACAAACCTTGCGCGTGTTCCTTACTCGTATGTAGAATATCTAAGATTTTCCAGTTGTTTGTGGACTAGTGACAGGTGGTCACTTTTCCTCTTCTCGTCAAGCCGAAAGGTCACTTGTCTGTGATATAAAACAGGCGAGATGATACAGGAAATTAGGTTTTCCTGGCATAAGCGTCGACATAAGTGAGACAGTTTAATTTAGTTGTCTAAGACAACAAAAATATGAAGTAATTTGATCTTTACAGCGGTTTGTTTTATAGGTAATTAATTACAATTATAATAAAGTATATTGCAGTGCAACTTCCGTAATCTACAAAAATTTTAATGAAACATTAAGAATATTCTACTTGGTTGATGTGTAAATGAAATTTATCAGCATGGAAATTCATTTTGTACAAATTGTAAGCAGATTTGTTGGAAAGTGCCGACACCTGACAGGTTGTTAGGTCGTTGACGCCGGTGGGTAAGCCCATTTGATTTCCTGAAATTTTTGCTGCATATGCTGTATTTTATTCCGTACACACATATATGAATTTACGTAATATTTAATTGTTCATTTGTAAATTACCTTATGCTGTGTTATATGCAAGCACCTTGCTGTACAGATAATTTAGCAGCATATTTGTTAATAGAAAGAAGCTTAACTTTTAAGGGCATAATATTTAAAATATATAGAATGATTTTATTTCATTAATCTCGTGTTCAAATTTAAAAATTATTCATTGTCAAACTATGTATAAAAGATAATAAGTTACATCAATCATAGTAACATGTTGTTGCAGCATTTGTTTAACTAAATGTTATTTCTTATCTTGTTTACCGAAAGCCTATTTCAAGATGTTCAGTTTGAGTGCCTTCATTCCAGTAAATGAAATTTTAATTTGAGATTAATTAATAAACACATTATTGCATGTACAAAAATTTGAATCTCTTGTACAGTTCTCGTAGCGCTACTTCGGACTACTAAGTATAAATAAATATTGTTAATAAAATACAGACTTCAATTAAAATTCAGTAGAATTAAAAATTTTAACTTTACATCTCCTGAGTAACGTAGTAATTATATTCATAAGAATTTATCTTTGTTGAGTTGCATTATCATGTACATAATTGTTTAATATGAGAATATAGAATCCATTTTTCTTCATCTCATTATTTATGAATATTTAAGTTCTCTCAAAGATTTTATGACCGTTAAGAGTATTCATATAACGATTCAGTGATATATATTTGAAACAAAATTAAGGACTTCGTGTAGTCACAGAATTATCAGATAAATTATATGTTTGTTAGTTGTAATTATGTGTCAGAGCCTTCCTAGAACTTCGTCATAGCAGTAAGTAAGTAAGTAACGTATAGGTGGTATTAAACTTAATTTCTAAAGAGGTTAGATAACTTTTAGGTTTCCAAATTTTCCCTTTAAGCAAATTCATTTAGTTAGTTGCTTTATAAAAAATTTAGGTGGCGTCCATTATCTTTTTTTAACTTTAATTAAACCCACTGACCCAATCTCATGCGACCGTGGGTTAAAAGCTCAGCTAGATAAAAGTCATAAGAGTTTTCTTTTCCTAAAAGCTGCTTGTCATCCAACCTTAACCTGGGCTTGTTACAAATATATAAGAATTCTCGATAGGTTTAAACAAAAACCCTATAAAAATCTACCACGATTTTTTTACGTTTACAAATTTGACCATTTTAAATGAAAAACACAAAACGGAAAGAAAACGACGTGAATATAGAAAGTATGTACATATTTTCATAAATTAGAAGAAAACTATAAGGGTTAAATATTTTGGTAGAGGTTAGTCTACACAGTCGTCAGATTGTAGGCGAGGTAATGATGATTTCAAAATAGACTTTGTCGGGAAAATAAGAGTTTAATGTTATAAAATACGTACTGTATAACTATTAATTAAAACTAATCTAATTGTGTGTTATAAACATTACACAAAAGCACCAGTTTTCAAGAGAATTACAATTTCTGTGTTGTTATTCATATGCTTTTAAAATATCATTTCTCTTTTAACCCAACTAAGTATCTCGAATAGTTATGACAAACAAAAAGAAAATAGAGTGAACTTAACAGGTGCACGCACATACTTCCATTAAGTACGTCTAGATTAATACTAAATATAACTTTTTAGTGGAAGTAAACAAACATGGCTGTAAAATAGAAATAGGTAGTAATGATTTAAAAAAAAACATAGACGTTGTAGCGGAAAAGCCGCATTGTTGTATTATAAGTGAGTACTATTATATTACTTAAAACAAATCTCTTCTTTTTCCATGTTACTAAAAATACAAAAAATTAAATTTTTCATTTATGATAGCAATTTTTCTATTTCGTCATCCTGTCTGCAATTTATATTACTTTTTAGGTAAATTAGGCAATATATCTTTAGTAATAACCATAATCGGGAACGAAATGGAATGAAAGTATCAGGTACGCAAATGTTTCCAAAACTTAGCAAAAACTAATACAGTGTTATTGTTCAGCAGGAGTTAACAAACAGAACCACAAACAAGAAGGAAGTAACTATGATTTAGGAATAAACATAAATATTGTGATGAAAAAAGATTACAGCGTTAAAAGTACGTACTATAGCTATTAATTAAAAGAAATCCCTACCGTATTACTAACTACTTAACACTTCGGCTTCCAATAGGAACAGATATTGTTTAGGTTTCGTTGTCCATAGATTTATATTATTTTTGTTTTAGGTGAGATAACTAAAAATGTTTTGAATCATAAATGTAAACGAGAAATAAGCATAGTAAACGTAACAGGTAACACATATTTTTCTATAAACTAGATCAAAACTAAAACGCTTTTATTATTCTGTGATAGGAGTGACAGAACAAAATATCAAATTAGATGCAGGTAATAGCGATATAGAAACAATATATACTGTGAAAGAAAGGAAGGATCGTAGTATTAAAAGTACGTACTGTAACTATCAATTAAAACGGACGTGTCACCAATATTAAAATTGCAAAATGGCCCCGATTTTCAAATATGAATCTCATTTTTATGTTCCTTGTATTACAATTACATTGCTTTGATTTAAGGTGAAATAAGTGAGGTCGTCTTAAGTATCGTCAAAGAAAAAGATAATAAATTGAACATAGAAGATACGCACGTATTTTCTATATATTACAGTAAACTTAATTACTCTTGTATTATTTTGCTGTAGAAATTAGATAACAGGATTTCCAAGTAAACTGTAATTATTTTCTACATACACAAGAAAGACATTGTCATCATCATTAGGTCTTCAGTCCTGGAACTGGTTAGACGCGTACCATCATTGTTTCCTATTCTGAACTAACCTAAAGATTTCCCTGAAATTTGCACAGTCTGCATCTATCACTATCTGATCTAGGTCAACATCTACCTCTTTTTTCCTATCTCTGCTTGTAATATATCTCATACTATTACCCAAAAATCCCTTAGAACGTATTCTGCCCTTCTATTTCTCTTATCTTTTCCCCAGATATCCTTGTTCTCCTACTATTTCTATAACCTATTTGTTATTATCTTTGTCTGTCCATGCTATCGTCCTCATACATCTGAAGCACAGCATTTCAAAAGGCTGCTACCGTTTTTCTATCTGCGTTTCAGACTGCCCGTATTTCATAGGCATACTGTGCTGTGCTCCACACATATGCTTTCAACAATTTTCTTCTTGTTCTATGTTTGTTGTCTTTTCTCATAGGCGCTGTTCTTTCTTGTTAGATGCCGTTCGATCACCTTCTATTGTTTTACAATTATATACCCTATTTCTTTGATCTTCAGTGGTTGTGAAGGGAGGTAAGCAGCCTGTGGCTGCCAAGTTCCCCCAACACTTAACCATTTACCGATTTAATACATTTTCCAATATATCTTTTCGCACATTCAACATTAGTTGCAGATATTTCGCAACCAACAACTAGTTGTTTATACTAATCATCAGATTTATCTGCGATTAGTTTTTCGTCATTAAGTTTTCCGTCTCAAAACTGGTTGGGCACGTACCTGCACTTATTTATATTCTGAGCTAACCTACATAGTTTCCTGAAATTCTCACACAGCATGTGTATACAGCTTGTTCCCCTTCTATTGTTTTCTAATTTTATGCCCTATTTCACCGAGATTCAGTGAATGGGGGTTAAACAACCTGTGGCTACCAAGATCCCCCAACACTTAGATATTTGCCGAAATAATGGTTTTCCAGGAAATCCTTTCACACACTTAACACTCAAGAAAAAAATTTATAGCGATAAAACCACGATCTATGTTTGGATGTTCCGGCTACATTCTGGCCAAAATATTATGAAGCTGGAAGAATGCGACTAAAAGTTCAATAGACAGATGACTTTGTCAAATTTTTTAATGAAAAATATTTTTTCTGTGTACTCAGTTTTGAATGGAACAAATGTCCGAACACTGGCTGAAGAGGGTACACTTTTCAAGCTCGAGCTTTTTGCAAGCACATCACTTGTTCAAGTTTTTAGTTTACAACGCTTAATATTATTGATAAAAAATCGAACATTCTTATTCAAACATGGCGAAATTTAGATAGAAAACACGAAGAAGAAAAGCATCGACGCTTTTTTAAGAGCGAGAGAAGAAAACAGTTGGGAGACGAACTGTTGATGGCCGACAATGCTGCTAGTGTTTTTTCTTTGCAAAAGATTGCCAATGTCGATCAAGAAATATTAGGTAAAGGCAATCTTAACGACGTGCCAAGTAATATGTTACTTCGGAAAATTTCTAGTGAAAGACAAAAAACACTTGACTTACATGCTGACGAATTTTTTTCAATAGTCTTATTACAGCAACAACAAGTTACCAAACGGAAGGGTATATATGTGCAAGGGTACATCCAAAGCATAAGTTACCTACCATTTTCCGTAATACTATAAACTGAGAAACAACTTCTTTGTCTTGTGAACGACTGTAAAAAAACCAAAACTTTTTGTTACTTGGGCTCTACTGGAAGTATAATAGCCAAACCAAAATGGATATTTACAAAAATTTACTATTAAGCGTTAATACTACCTACTGTAAACAGTGGTCCAATGCCAGTTGCAGAATTTCTTGGCTCTGGGCACCATGTGCCTGCTATATCAAACTTCTTGGCTAAATTCAATCACGATTTAAGAAGAGTGTCTGGTCCAAAGCAGTCTCCTATCATTAAGAAGATAGAAATCGATTTTAGTATGGCACTCATTCAAAGTGTATTAATTGCATTTAATAAAATGGAATTGCGAACGTATCTGTATAAGACCTGGTGCTACGCTGTCTTACCACAGCAAAATATTGTACGTGGATTAACCATCCTGCATGTTTGTACATCTCACTTCTTTAAAATGGTATGCATCAGATTAGATAATTTAACAAAAAACAAAAAGTCAAGATTTTTGGGAAGAATAGCAAAAACATCCCCGATTCATTGTACTTCTCTTGCAAAAGCAGATTATATCTTTGAAAACATGGTCACTGTATTTGGTCTTCACAATTGCACTTTGAATTATAGAAAAGCTTTTACTTTGTTAATCTCTCAGCAAGGTAAAACTTTCGGATAGGAAACGTTACCGATGCAGCTTAACTGTCAGGATTTGACAAATACATTAAAAAAAATCTGAATTCTATAAATTTTTTAATAATAAATGCATGTCAATGGTGCATAAAACTGGAAGTCAAAAAGGAACAAACAATTTATTTTTTCCTAGTTTTGTAAATTATCTATTAAAGGACATTTTACCGTTATTCCCTCTATGGTCAGCTATTATTGTAAATGAATATGGACTTCTACGCGATTCGAACGCTTATGTTGAATGCTGGTTTATAAACGTGAAGCGTGATGTTTTTCAGTTCAAAGCGAAGAGAAGAGCAAACAGATTTATTACTGTCTTAAAAAGGCTGTTAGTGCCTTAACTAAAAAATTGTAATTTAAAGGCCACCAAATTACAAAAACAAAGAAATTCGAAGCAAACGCCTCCTTTTGGCAGCTTAGATATAACGCTACAAAACGAGTCCTGGAGAGAAAAGAAAAAGAAATATCAATTTTTTAAACGTTACAATAAATTTTCTAAACAGGATACACTGAAGCAAAAAATCAGCACAAATGAAAAGAAGATTTCTGAACCTCAAATCATTGTAAAGTCTGCTCAAGAAGATAGGCAAAATACGACTTTTGATGAGCAAAGTGAAATACAATTTTTGGACTCGCCAATATCATTTGCAAACGTATTCTCAAACACGCGAAATACAATTTGCAGTATGAATAACTACGAAATACCTTTGGTACAGCCTTGGCAAGATGGACGATAAATATCCACAGATACCTACA
Source organism: Platerodrilus igneus (assembly GCA_036346225.1). Taxonomy (NCBI): domain Eukaryota; kingdom Metazoa; phylum Arthropoda; class Insecta; order Coleoptera; family Lycidae; genus Platerodrilus; species Platerodrilus igneus. The sequence continues at coordinate 124,740 of JARFIW010000105.1, forward strand.
TTGCATAGATGTGCTTTGATCTATATCCACAAGATTTTTAAACATTACAGCCAGAACAGTGGATAAATGGAAATATTATAAATTCATTTTTAATTAATATGCAGCGTTCTACCATTAAAAACGCAATTTTAATGTTTGATACACAATTTATTCCATGTCTTGAAACTTCAAATCGTGGTTACTTTAGGTGGACGTTGTTCATGAAAATTTTTAAATATAAATACTGACTTATTCCCTACAACCGCAATAACAATCATTGGGTAATTATTCTGTTCGATTTCCAAAAGAAATACATTGTGTACATGGATTCCCTTCATTTAAAATTTCCAAAAAATGAATATTACCAATTTTGCTGATAATGTTCGACAACATCAACAAGTTGAAACAATTCTATGGTATGAATGAAATGCGTTTAATCCTCACGACGTGCCAAATCAGATGACCGAAAATGACCCAGGACCAAACTGTGGTGTATATTTATGCATATGGGCGTATCAAATTTGCACGCAAGATATATTTTACTTTACAGAAAATAATATGGAAACTGACAGAATATGGATAATGAAACATATACTAGAATTCGAATTGCCGAAGTTCTAGATTACTAGAACAGGTGAAATGGCTTGCGTGTTCTAATGAGCTAAAGAGCCAAACTACAGGTCCAACCAAAGTAGTAGGGTCGTTAGTGAGGAAGCAGACTAAGACAGGTCCCCGAAAAAGGGCAGCGGCTCTTTCGGTACTTAGATTGGCAGAGACCATAGGGGTTGGTATGGCAGTCTAAGACACACTACCGCGATGTGGAAGGCAACGGGAAACCACCACATTACCTCCCAAGTACACAGCGTACCTAAATTATAATAAAATGATGGCATTCTCTGGGGTAAAATATTCCGGAGTTAAAATAGTCCCCCATTCGGATCTCCGGGAGGGACTACTTCGGAGGATGCGATCGGAAAGTTAAGAATAAGAGTCGGGAACATTTTGCGAGTCGGAGCGTGAAATGTTAGAACTATGAAGCAAGTGGGTAAGCTAGAGAACCTAAAAATCGAAATGAATAGGTTATCATTAGACATAGTGGGGATCAGCGAAGTTCGGTGGCCAGAGGCGGGGGATTTTTGGAGTGGAGACTTTAGGGTAATTCATACAGGAGCCGAGGAAGGAAATTTGGGTGTGGTGATAGTTATGCGGAAAAAGATAGGATACTGTGTAGAAAATTACTTACAAAAGAATGAAAGAGTACTCATGGTTAGATTAGAATCTAAACCGGTAAACACAGTAATAATACAAGTATACATGCCCACCTCGAACTATAGTGACGAAGAGGTAGAAGCGATCTACAAAGATATCGAAGACATATTAAGACACGTAAAAGGACATGAAAATTTAATAATTACGGGGGATTTTAATGCAGTGGTAGGTGAGGGTAGGGAAGGAGCGATAGTAGGTTTATTTGGTTTAAGCACTAGAAACGACAGAGGAAATAGGCTGGTAAAATTTTGCGACAAGAACAATTTAATCATTACAAACACATTATTTCAACATCATGCTAGAAGACGATATACGTGGAAGATGCCAGGAGATATAGGAAGATATCAAATAGATTACATTCTTGTTAGACAATGGTTTAGGAATCAAGTAAAAGACTGTAGAAGCTACCCAGAAGCAGATATAGACACTGACCACAACATCATAATTATGAAGGCCGCACTTAATCTTGGGACTGGTTGGATGCGTACCTCCATTGATTTCTATTCTGAGCTAGCCTGCACATTTTCCTGAAATTCCTACAGCCTACATCTTTCACTATCTGTGTGCAGTAGTCTAACCTAGGTCGACCTCTACTTCTTCTTTTTTCTATCACTGCTTCTAATATATTTCTCACTATTCCCTCATGCCGTAGTATGTGGCATATCATCCTATTCCTATCTCTCCTACATTTTACCGTTTTCCACATATTTCTTTCTTCTCCTACCATTTTTAGTACATCTTCGTTCTTAACTTTGTCTGTCCATGATATCTTCATCATACGTCTGTAGCACCATATTTCAAAGGCTTTTACCTTTTTCTTGTTCGCTTCTCCTACTGTCCAGGATTCACAGCCGTACAGTGCTGTGCTCCACACATATGTATTAAGCAATCTTTTCCTTGTTTCTATGTTTGTTGTCTTTGAACACAGTAGTTGCTTTTTCTTGTTAAATGTAGCACGACCTTGTGCTAACTTTGTTTTATATCTTTTGTGCTTTCCCATCTTGCGTTATTTGACTTCCTAGGTTGCAAAAATCCTTAAACTCTTGTAAGTTCTTGTTACCTATTTGTATTCTTGTTTTTGATATAGTTACCCCCTCCTTTGCATACTAGTACTTTAGTTTTATTTTTATTAATATTCATACCATGTTTCTCTGTTAGAACCGTTTCCATTTGATTAAGAGCAGCTTCTAACTCCTCCTTGCTAGATGCTAATACCGCTATATCAATCTTTTGTCCCTGCGTATTAATTCCAAATGTATTCCTCTATTTGACAGTATTCATTGCCTCTTCTATGTACAAGTTAAAAATTAATGGGGATAAAGCACATGCCTGTCTCACCACTTTCCAAATGTTTACTTCTCTACTTTCCTGCTCCAATTCTATTACTGCTATTTGCTCTTTGTATAAGCTATGTACTATTCGTCTATCCCTATAACTCATTCCAATCTTTTTCAGTACTTCGAACATTTTTTTCCATTTTACATTGTCGAATGCTTTTTCCAGTTCTACAAACCCTATATACACGCTTTCCATTTTTTCTATTGTTTTCTCCGTTATCACTCTCAGAGCTAAAATAGCCTCCCGTGTTCTCCTGTTTTGCCTAAACCCAAATTGGTCTTCTCCTAATATTACTTCAGCCCGTTTTTCTATTCGTCTTTGTGCAATTCTAGTTAATATTTTTGACACGTGTGCTGTCAAACTTATTGTTCGAAAATTTTCACATCTATCCGCGTCTTTCTCTTTGGTATAGTTACTATGATGTTAAGTTTGAAATCTTTGGATATATCGCCTGTCTCGTACATATAGCTTACAAGTTGGAGGAGACGTTCTGTTACTGCTTGTCCAGCGGATTTTAGAGTTTCTGCTTGCACCTTATCTGTACCCGGCGCCTTACCATTTTTCAGACCCTTTAATACTAATTCAAACTCATCTCTGGGTATAGAACATCCCAAGTCATCATTTTCAATGTCTAATTCCAGTTCTAATGCTGTTAGTTCCTCTCCTGCATATAAATTCCTTATATATTCTTGCCATCTACCCACTTTGTCTACAGTTTCTATAATGACGCTTCCTCCCTTTATATTTTTGCTATACGGTTTATATCTCTAAAATTGATTCTAATTAGTTTGTATGCTTCATTTGTCTTTCCTATATCCATCTCAGTCTGTACCTCTTTGCACTTTTCCTCAATTCATTGTTCTTTAGCTTTCCTTCATTTGCGAATAACTTCCCATTTTATGGCTTTGTATCTCTGTTTTCCTGTTTCGTCTGATTTATTTTTGTATTTTCGTCTTCTGTTAAATTCAGGATATCCTTTGTTATCCATGGTTTCTTATTTTCTTTTTGTGTATACCCCAGAATATCTCTGGCGGCCATGTCTAGGCTGGATTTAATGTTATTCCATACTGTTTCTACTTTCTTAGTATCAGATATTTTCTCGATATCTTTCAGCAATTCATTTGACTTTTTTCGAATTTTTCTTGAATATCTTTATCGTTTAGTTTCTCAAAGTCAAAGTGCCTTTTTCCGTTTCTTTTTTTCAAATTTTTAAATTTAAGTGCGGCTTTCATAATTACGATGTTGTGGTCAGTATCTATATCTGCTTCTGGGTAGCTTTTACAGTCTTTTATTTGATTCCTAAACCGTTGTCTAACAAGAATGTGATCTATTTGATATCTTCCTATATCCCCTGGCATCTTCCACGTGTATCGTCTTCTAGCATTATGTTGAAATAATGTGTTTGTGATGGTTAAATGGTCCTTGTCTTTATATAGGCTTTTGTGCCCCTCTAAAGCTCCTAAATTCTCAAAGTCCGTCGATACAAACAAACAAAGTTTTCTTGGTAAAGTTCCAATGGTTATCCAATCCTTATAACCCCCAAGCTAACGTTCACTAATTTCTCCGAAATTTATCTCTTTAGTCCTAAAACTGGTGGGATGCGTACCCTCATTGTTTCCTAGTCTGAACCAACCTACACATTTCCCTGAAATTTGCATAGTCTGCATCTATCACTACCCGTGTGCGAAAGTCTGATCTCTATCTATCTTTTCCTATCTCTGCTTGTAATATATTCCGTACTATTCCTCAGATATGCCTTAAAACGTATCGTGTCCTTCTATTTCTCCTATTTTTTTCATTTTCCACAAATATCTTTATTCTTCTACTATTTCTACAACCTATTTGTTATTAACTTTGTCTGTCCATGCTACCATCCTCATACATCTGAAGCGTAACATTCCAGAAGGCTTCTCTCTTTTTGTCTGCTTTTCCTACCGCCCTTACTTCATAGACGTACTGTGCTGTGCTCCACACTATGCTCTGAACACTTTTCTTCTTGTATCTATGTTCGTTGTCTTTGAACATAGCTGCTGTTCTTTCTTGTTTGATACAGTTCGGTCACCTATTGTTTTACAGTTATATACCCTATTTCCTTGATATTCAGTGGTATGTGAAGGGGGGTAGGCAGCCTTTGGCTGCCAAGTTCTCCCAGCACTTAACCTTCGTCGAACTAATAGATTTCCAATTTATTCTGTTACGGTTTTCAGCGCAAACACGAAAAGAAAACAGTAAGAGTAAATAAAGAAGTCGCTTACGCCGAACACCTCAACAAAACGGGGACAGAACGGTAGAATTCGGGCTAGTTCAAAAACGTCGTAGAGGGGCGTGGGTGAAATAGAAAGAACACATTGTAAACCTCTGCAAAACTATACAGGGTGTTTTTTTTAAGTGGGAGGTCACCTGTATATGGAAGACCAATGGTACAAGGAAGCTGAAAATTTGCACTAGGAGGTTATCGAATGTGCCCTACACGTCTAAAATAATTTTGATACGATAGCACTTCCGGTTATACCGGAAGTCGGTATTACTATCGTTATTTTAAATAGAACACCCTGTATATTTATGCATTTTTGAATTCTTTGTCGAATTTTATGTGAACTTTTATAACACAACCATATCCCTATCTAATGCCGTTTTCGAGATATTTTGATTCTTAGTAGATTTTGACATTTGCACGCTGTCACATAAATTGGAATAACTAGAAATTGAACGAACTTACAAAATTGTTTTTTTGCAATCACATTCATAATACTTGATATTATTTCTACGTGCAAAGAAAATTTGATTGCAATGTACAGGGTGCTAGAAAATTCATTTTATAATTTGACTAATAAAATGTCAAATATTCCGTTTTTTTTAAATGGAACCTACCATATTTTGTTATATTAATCGATTCTATGGAAAAAAATACCTTAGGTACGTAATTACAACAATCCATTTATTGTAAGCCGTTTTTGAGTTATTTGCATTAAAAGAGAAAATGCACTAGTTCAGTAACATAATAACATTTGCTACTATCAAGCAGTTTTTGTCCGATACATTAACAAAAGAATAATTGGTTATTTTTACGAAACGTCAAATGTAGATAATTCTACGCAGGTTGCAATTCCTGTACTCTAGTTATTTATTTGGGTTAATCGAAACTTTACTAATCAAGATTATCTGGAAATGATAATTATTTATGGTGAATGTAATAGATTTCTTCGAAGAACTGGCGATATTTTTCATCAAATATTTTGTTATATTAATCAATTCTATGGAATTAATATCTTAGTACTTAGAAAGCAGGAAATGCTTTTGCACATTTTAGTTGCCAACAATGGCAGCGCAAGAACATTTTTTGAAAAATAATGTATAAAAGCTACACAAACATGGAACAATGTATTTCATCTAACAATATTTTACCTAAAGAAAAATAAATAAAAATATAAGAGGTTGTTTATAAATGTTCTATTTGGCGGCCATTTTGATCCAAGCATTTTAAAATGCGTCTTTTAAACCCTTCATTTGTTGCCTTTTGTATTTGCTCTGGAGTTAAAGAATTTAGAGCATTTAATACTCGTCTTTTGCAATCTTCCTCAGTAGTAGGAGCGTAGGAGAAGACCGTATCTTTTACATACCCCATAGAAAAAAATCCAATTTCTAAATATCGTTCCCCTGTAAAAAGTGTTCATCGAGAAGAAAAAGAATTACTAAAATAATATGTAGTTTACCGTTTAAATTTTCCTGGTAAAACACATACAATTCGCGAATCTCTAATAGCACAATAAACGTTAAAAGACCATCTTTCCTGAAAATTTGTTATGTATGCTTGGTTAGGATTTTCTGTGGAACAATGGTGTGAATTATGTCGGTTAAACACTCTGTTTTTCGTAAACTTTGCTTCATCGCTCCAAATAATATTTTTCAAAACTGTTTATCCTCTTGCGTTCTAAGTAATACAAATTCGCAAAACAACATCGTTCTTTCGAAATCGGTTTCCTTAAGGTGCTGAACAGGATAAAGTGACCAACTTTAAAATTATTTACTTTCAAAATATTGTATATGGAACTACGGCTCATTCCTATATCCTGTACAGCATTATTTAGTTAAGCTCTGCTGCATGAAAATATGCCAATACATTAGTAACTCCTATTACTTCCTCCGTCACGGTGCTGGTCCTGTTCTTCTTTGTAACAAATGATCCATTATTCGCACAGTTTTCAAGAAGCCTAACATTCGGCGCTGGCTTTTCAGGAAATTTTGATGAAAGACATCGCAAGTTCTTTGAAGAATTCTGTTGCATTCGCCATAAATAATTATCATTTCGAGATAATCTTGATTTGTAAAGTTTCGATTAACCCTCATAAATAACTACAGTACGGGAATTGCAATCTGCGTAGAATTATCTACATTTGACGTTTCGTAAAATAACCAATTATTCTTTTGTTAATGTATCGGACAAAACTGCTTGATAGTAGCAAATGTTATTATGTTACTGAACTAGCGCATTTTCTCTTTTAATGCAAATAACTCAAAAACGGCTTACAATAAATGGATTGTTGTAATTACATACCTAAGGTATTTTTTTCCATAGAATCGATTAATATAATAAAATATGGTAGGTTCCATTTAAAAAAAACGGAATATTTGACATTTTATTAGTCAAATTATAAAATGAATTTTCTAGCACCCTGTACATTGCAATCAAATTTTCTTTGCACGTAGAAATAATATCAAGTATTATGAATGTGATTGCAAAAAACAATTTTGTAAGTTCGTTCAATTTCTAGTTATTCCAATTTATGTGACAGCGTGCAAATGTCAAAATCTACTAAAATCAAAATATCTCGAAAACGGCATTAGATAGGGGTATGGTTGTGTTATAAAAGTTCACATAAAATTCGACAAGGAATTCAAAAATGTATAAATATACAGGGTGTTCTATTTAAAATAACGATAGTAATACCGACTTCCGGTATAACCGGAAATGCTATCGTATCGAAATTATTTTAGACGTGTAGGGCACATTCGATAACCTCCTAGTGCAAATTTTCAGCTTCCTTCTACCATTGGTCTTCCATATACAGGTGACCTCCCACTTAAAAAAAACACCCTGTATTGTTAACATCCAATCTCGAAAGACTATTTACAAAACAACAAAATCTAATAATTTGCGTAAACGTTTGTTACGTGATGGTAAACAAAGCGTCATAACATAAGTATATAAAATTGTTAAGCAAATTTAACATTTTATAATCTACATACCTATTTAATGGTTCACCTTAAATATACACAAAAGAAAATAATAAGAAAAGAAATATACATAAGTTATATATACATGCTGCATTATGAAGTGCGCTTCCTCAAGAAATAGTATAACATTAAAATTACACAGCTTAACTTAAATTAATCAAATATTAACTCCTTCTAAATTGATGCGTAAGTTCTTTACGATAATGTCTATACCAAAAGGACAAAAGAAACAGTAAAACGGACTCTAACACAAACTTTGATTAATTAATTTTTAATTTGAAGAATGATTATTACATCGTCACTCGTGCATTGTGAATGTAAGCTTGGTAACGTGGTGTTGATAATTTAAAGGATAATCATGAGTAACAGCAAATAAAATGTCTATCCTCCACAGCAGCATCAAAGAAATACAAAAATAGGAAACTGTACCTTGAGCAATCGGCTTCGTGCTAGTCTTATCTTAGGGCTGGGAAAATGCGGCTGCATTTCTCTATAGGTCGACTGCTGGAACCACTAACTCAACTCATACTAGCACATAAAGCATTTTAGTAGTGCGACTTTACAACATGTCTCTTCGGTTAGAAGGTGTTGTATTCAACCTTGTCTTTCGAAGCACGGTCTCTATTTTATAAGGACAGAATCATGCACGGGAGTAGGTATTTTGCTTTCAAAAATATCGCCGAAGAATCAAGTGTGCCAAATTCCCAGACAACAGCTGCCGAAATACAAACTGTAACAGCTTGCCAACAAGCAGATAACGCAATTATCAAAGGATTTTTAGACACAGGAAAGCAATCTTGTTACTTTGTAACATCTTAACAGCTGCAGAATACCAGTATACTTACAGATAACAAATCCATTGTAAGCAGGTGTAGGCAGATGGTGAGTGGCCTTATCTTTTAGAAGAAAACGGTGCATTTGCATGCAGCTTTTAATTAAAATAAGCAGATGGTAAGAAGTATTGCTACTTTGTAACGTAACGTTTTCTAAGCAGCTGTTTGATTTTTAAGGCAAACTTTTATATAGAGTGATTACTTGAGAAATTTTATAAAATAACACTAATTCAATGGCGAGAAATCAAATTTGTTGAGAATTTTTTTTAAGGCGTTTTAAAAATAAAAGCAGAAAAAATGATTTGCTTCTTCCTCTGTCCAGGCTTCACAGCTATACAGTGCTGTGCTTTACACATATGTTTTAAGCAATCTTTTCCTTGTATCTATGTTTGTGGTCTTTGAGCACAGTAGCTGTTTTCTCTTGTTAAATGTACCACGACCTTGTGCTAATCTTTGTTTTATATCTTTAGTGCTTTTCCCATCTTGCGTTTTTTGACTTCCTAGGTAGCAGAAATCTTTAGCCTCTTGTAAGTTCTCGTTACCTATTTGTATTCTTGTTTTTGATTTATTTAACCTTCTTTTGCATACTAGAACTTTAGTTTAATTTTCATACCACATCTTTCCATTAGAACTGTTTCCATTTCATTAAGAGCAGCTTCTAACTTTTCTTTGCTAGATGCTAATACCGCTATATTATTTGCAAATCTAAGCATATCAATCTTTTGCCCCAGCATATTAATTCCATATGCCTTCTTGCATTTGACAGTATTCATTGCCTCTTCAATGTACAAGTTAAAAATTAGTGGGATAAGGTACATCCCTGTCTCACCCCTTTTCTAATATTTACTTCTCTACTTTCTTGCTCTAATTCTATTACCGCTGTTTGCTCTTTGTATAAGCAATGTACTATTCGTCTATCCCTAAAACTCATTCCAATCTTTTTGACTATTTTGAACATTTTTTCCATTTTACATTGTCGAGTGCTTTTTCCAGATCTACAAACCTTATATATACGCTTCCACCCTTCTCTATTGTTTTTTCCATTATCACACTCAGAGCTAAAATGGCCTCCCATGTTCTCCTGTTTCGCCTAAACCCAAATTGATCTTTGCCCAGTATTTCTTCAGCTCGTTTTTTCATTCGTCTTTGTACAATTCTAGTTAATATTTTTGAAACGTCTACTGTCAAACTTATTGTTCGAAAATTTTCACATCTATCCGCGCCTCTTTTTTTGATATAGTTACTTTGATGTTACATTTGAAATCTTTGGGTATCTCGCCTGTCTGATACATATAGCTTACAAAACGGAAGAGACGTTCTGTTACTGCTTGTCCAGAGGCTTTTAGAATTTCTTCTTGCACCTTCTCTGTACCCGGCGCCTTACCATTTTTCAGACTCTTTAATGCTAATTCAAACTCATTTCTAAGTATAGGATATCACATACGCTAAAATCACGAGTCAGGCAGGACCATCCACATCAACTCAAAATTTTTATACACAGACAAACCAAGCAAGCCCTTAAGGATAAACACATACGAACATCAGCCCGAATTTATTAAACATGAAGTGGAAAATGAATTAAACAAGAACTTATTATCTAGTTAATTTAAACGTTGAGAATAATGTAGTTAAGGTACTCATTGATACAGGAGCAGAAGCGTCGCTCGTTGCGGAATATTTTGTTAAACGGGGAAAATTAATGGAGAAGATAATACCTGTAAGAAAGTGTAACTTGGTAGCACCAAAAGTAAGAAGTTTGCGAGCATAAATAATATGGTAATTCTGGAGTGTGAAATAGGAAATGTAAAATTTGAGAATGAATTTATGGTTGTACCTGAATCGAAAATGGACGCTATATTTGAGATGGACATTATAGGTAAGCTGGGGTTAAGAATAAATGCTGAAAGCAAGGAAATAAGATGCAAGGAGGAATATATTAAATGGCACGAAGAGGTGGACATAGACGTCGAAAATGACTGTTTAAATATAAATCAATTTGAGGGTGAATTAGATAATGGGGGGAATGCAGAGGAAGAAATTAAGTGTCCAGGTGAAATAAAAGGTAGGGTTAATTCATTATTAGAGAAATGTTCAGAGTTGATAGGGTCAGAATCCAGAATTGCTACAGGTAGTGAACACGAAACCGTTTAACACAAAATTATATCCCATTCCAACAGCATACAGGGCTAGAGTGAGAGGAGAGATCAACAAATGTTACGAGAAGGAATCATTGAGAAATCGAGTACGCACTTTGTTAATCCATTGGTCGTTGTCAAGAAAAGTGATAATAGCATCAGGTTATGTCTCGATGCGAGAAAGATAAATAAGCGAACTAAACCGCAATACAATTGTCCACCAATCATGGATAGCATTTTGGTAATGATAAGTAGTAAGAAAATCTTCACAAAAATAGATTTAAAAAATTCATTTTGGCTAATTCCACTAGCGCGAGAGTCGAAGAAATATACGGGTTTTTCTGTAGAAGGGCATATATACCAATTTAAAGTGTCCCATTTGGTTTGTCTTCGAGTACGACTGCATTAGTGACGGCTATGTAAAGTATTTTGGGACCGTACGAGGAATTTTGCATCTATTACGTGGATGATGTTTTAATATTTAGCGATAGCGTTGAACAACATTTTATACATCTCGAAAGGATTTTGCTGGAGTTGAATATAGCAGGGTTAAAACTAAATCTAAAGAAGTGTGAATTCTTTCAAGGAAGGTGAAACTCTCGGGATATCAGATCAGTGCTGAGGGCATATTTATAGACAAGAATCGATCATCGGAAATATTAGAGTATCCTAGACCAAAGAACACATACGAGCTTAGGGACATAGATTCGGAAGCGATCAGCGATGTAAATAAACGCATTTCAATTTACGTCATTTCACCTTCGCGATTTTTAACATGGAGTAAATTCGAAATCCAAAAGATTATCTTGGCAAAAATAAAAGCCATAAGTGTGTCTACGTGAGAGGCCGAATTAAAATTTCCTACAAGAAAACAAAACAAGACGGGTAAAAGTACACGGCTATAGGAATCCGCTATATAGAATCTGAATGCTACGTGATCATTCAACAAGCTATTATCAAATTCATACCGGAGAAAAGCCCAAAATATGGACAAAAACCGATAGCATGCCTCAAACTTTGACCGAAGGACGTGAATAACCAATGATGTCAGGTGGAGGCGTTGTTTTAAATGCCATACAAATTTAATAAACAGTTAGTCTTCTTTCAACAAAAGCACGCTTTATAGCAGTTCCAATGAAAAAATTACGTAAAGTAAACAGAAAAATTAGATAATTATATTTCGTGGAAGTCGTGATAGAAAAGTTTTGAAATTAAAATAATAGTGAAAATATACGAGAGAAGTTATTGTCGTTAACTGAAAAGCGTAAGTGAAAGTTTATTAATTAAACATAATTTTAGTATTTATAATTTAGGGCTCTGAGAAAAATCTAAGTCAAAATCTAAATTAGCACATCTAAATTGGTACATAAATCTAGATTGGTACATAAATCTGAATTTGCAAATAAATCCGAATTTAAATATACATCAATCCAAATTTACATAAAAGCATTGGTTTGCATCTACGCATAGGAGCAATAAAACGGAGGATTGTTATAAGCATTGAATGGGTGCTTGGCCAAGCGGTACTATAAAATCAACAAGTCAACTCAACTGAAAACAATCCAGAAGTACTGGTTAACAGCACGCAGCAGCAGATCCAAGAATAGGGAGAACAAAAAGATACGTAAGGAAAACTACAGGTCAGAACATTATCTAATAGCATAAGGCATTATTTTCTTTTTATTGAATATTTACATTTTTTTTCTTATACCAGAATATTTATGTAAAGGGTCATCAAAATCTTTTTATACGTAAAAATTTACGCAAAAGGGAAAAGTAATTGAATGTTCAAAGGTGTTCCAATAGTAAACAGTGTCATTTTTTTGCTGGCTTTAAACTGAAGAAAGGCAGCTATAATTTTGGGAGATAAACAAATTGATATCATTATTACTCTGATTCAGGGGTGTATTTTGGCGAATAGTAAATTATATTATCAAGCTGTAAAGTGTATATAATTTTTTTGTCATTATACAAATCTTGGTCAATTTCGTTTTTCTGATTCAAATAGGAAAGTGTTAGATAAAAGGGGGGTAAATTCTTTGTTATCGTACCATCATACACTATGTGTGGATTGGACTGAGCTAGTCGTGGCATATTTAAGTTATAGGTTATTTAGAGACACATAGCGGTGGCGGGTAGCAGGAAACTGAACGTTAATTACATCAGCGTGCGGCGTTATCATAGCAATATATATAAAAATAGAGAAAAGACTGCAAACATTCAACATACTAAAGCTCTTCATTTTTGATATACTAAATTTTTATTCCATTTCGAATGGACTGCACCTTGCCGAAGTTCTAGATTACTAGAGCAGGTGAAATGGCTTGCGTGTTCTAATGAGCTGAGTGCCCAACTACCGGCCCAACTAAAGTAGTAGAGTCGTTAGTGAGGAACCGATTAAGACAGGTCCCCGAAAGAGGGCAGCGGCTCTTTCGGTACTTAGATTGGTAGAGACTATAGAGGTCGGTATGGCAGTCTAAGACACACTACCGCCACGTGGAAGGGAACGGGAAGCCACCACATTACCTCCCAAGTACACAGCGTACTTAAACTGTAATAAACATGATGTCGTTTTCTGGGGCAAAAGATTCCGGAGTTAAAATAGTCTCCCATTCGGATCTCCACGAGGGACTACTTCGGAAGATGCGATCGAAAAGTTCAGAATTAGCGTTGGGAACATTTTGCGAGTTAGAGCTTGGAATGTTAGAAGTATGAAGCAAATAGATAAGCTAGAGAACCTGAAAATTGAAATGAATAAGTTAGCACTAGACGTGGCATAGATCAGCGAAGTTCGGTGGCCAAAGGCGAAGAAATTTTGGAGTGGAGACTTCGGGGTAATTCATACAGTAGCAGAGGAAGTAAATTCGGATGTGGTAATAGTTATGCGAAAAAAAATAGGACACTGTGTAGAGAATTACTTACAAAAGAACGAAATAGTACTTATGGTTAGATTAGAATCTAAACCGGTAAACACAGTAATAATACAAGTATACATGCCCACCTGTAGCTACAGTGACGAAGATGTAAAAGCGATTTACAAAGACATCGAAGACATACTAAGATACGTAAAAGGACATGAAAATTTAATAATTACGGGGGATTTTAATGCAGTGGTAAATGAGGGTAGAGAAGGAGCGGTAGTAGGTTTATTTGGTTTAGGCATGAGAAACATCAGAGGAAATAGGCTGGTAGAATTTTGCGACAAGAACAATTTAATCATCATAAACACATTATTTCAACATAATGCTACAAGAAGATATACATGGAAGATGCCAGGAGATATAGCAAGATATCAAATAGATTACATTCTTGTTAGACAACGGTTTAGAAATCAAGTAAAAGATTGTAGAAGCTACCCAGAAGCAGATATAGACACTGACCACAACATCGTAATTCTGAAAGCCGCACTTAAATTTAAAAATCTGAAAAAGAGGAACGGAAAAAGGCACTTTGACTTTGAGAAACCAAAAGATAAAGATATTCAGGAAAGATTCGAAAAAAAGTTAAATGAATTGCTAAAAGATATCGGGAAAATATCTGATACTAAGGAAGTAGAAACAGAATGGAATAACATTAAATCCAACCTACACATGGCGGCCAGAGATATTCTGGGATATACACAAAAAGAAAATAAGAAACCATGGATAACAAAGGATATCCTGAATTTAACAGAAGACGAAAATACAAAAATAAATCAGACGAACCAGGAAAACAGAGATACAAAGCCATAAAATGGGAAATTATTCACAAATGCAGAAAAGCCAACGAACAATGGATTGATGAAAAATGCAAAGAGGTGTAACCTACTACTTTCCTCTAAAAGAAAATAATATGTCTGCTCTACCATACAGGCGGCAGAGCCTCGATAGATTACGAGGGGTTCCTGTTTGATAGTCAAGCCCAGGGTAAAAAGGATGTTGACTGGCTTTGAGAAAAAAAGGGTCCCTCTAAAGAGTTCTTCCAGCCAGCTAAGTTTCTCTTCAACTTAGGGCAGAGCTATTAGCTAGGGTCGTAGGATGGTATACGATAAAACAAAAGAAATTTTATTGGACGCCACCGTATCTTAATGAGTGTTTTATAAGAAATTATTCGAAGATCAGATACGGAAATCTTCGAGAAAAAAAATTTACGACGAGCAACATAAACAAAAATACTTACTGTGGTCTCTGCAACCTGGAATAGGAACGACGATCTCGTGCTATCTGAAAATTTAATCACACCTAAACATTTTCAAACTAGGGCTTCATTAAAGCCTAGTCACTTTATCACAGAAATAATTCTATGTAAATCCACTAGTCAAAATTATACTTTCAAGAAAAACTTTTAACTTTAACACCAATAATACCTTTCTTCAGTACTAAAGTTTCTTAATAATAAACAGTTTGCTTCTGTAGGATAATTACTGTTGACTTCAAAGAAAGAAAATTTTGAGACAACTTAATATTTTTTTATTAATTTTTAAAAAAAAAAAATATTTATATATACATTGTTTATACAACTTATTTATACGGAGACTTTTAAAACAGTTCCGTTTTCACTATTTAACATTGATCTCTAAGTATTCTTAGAATATTGTTTTATTAACTGCATAAATTATTTCCGTTCACTTTAAAAAAATATATTACTTTTACTTTATGTTACAGTGACTTCATGCTACTAGAATAAGATCCTTTTCAGTTCACAAAAAAATTACATATTCAAAAATAATTTCTCTGGTTATGGTTGTACATTTTTAATAGTTATCTTTAATAAAATCAAAAGTCAAAGAAAAGTACTTATTGTCGACATTGAATTATATTTCAGACGTATTATCACAATGTGTTATACACAATAACTTGACAAACAATTCTTATCATATCACATGTTCAATAAAGCAAACCTTTCAATACAACTTTGTAACTTCAAACATAATCTTATACAAAGATCTTAAAAATGTTAAGGTCAATTATGCCTTATTCAAATACTAAATTTTTAAATTAAATTTTTAAATGAAACAAATTAATTGAACTATGAACCTTAGCTAAATTTCAAGAATTAATTTTAAACAAACTTTTGTATAGCTTCTTCGAAAATTTATCTGAGCATTTTAATTGAAAGTTTCTTGAAAAGATATAAGTATAAAAATGGAGGATGACTCACCGCTGGCCATCTGCTTGGCGGCCGGTTTTCCTTCCTTTTTTTTAAAAAAAAAATTTTTTAAACATCTGCGTCCTTACTCTTATATTTGAGCGTGGCTGACGTAGGGGTCCGGATTTAATCTTCATACAAACCAATCATGTGTGCGGATTTTTACATTCCTGCCTAGTAACAATTGAAGCTGCTTCTCTAGTGCTTGTCTTATGTTTAATGATTGTTTTCTTTATAATACTTAAATTTTCATAACTTCATTACTTGTAACTTGAATTTAATATTTTAAAATTATAATTATCTTCATATTTAATGATAGGTAGTTTAATCCTTAAAACTCTAAACTAAAACAAAGAAGAACTTGCGCTGAAATGAAACGAAAGAATAAAAATTTTGGGTAAGCTTGTGAAATACTTTCTTACCGTAAAAATATATGTACAACCATTTTAGGTCGATGCTATTAGAGAAACTAACTTATGGTACATGTTGACTCCACTTAACCAATTGTTCCCCGGCATGTTTAATCAAAAACCTGCAAGCCCAAGATAATACTGGACTACGGACTACATCTGATACCAAAATGGCTTAATTCACGAGGCAATCTTAGTTATACGAGCATGCGCCGGGAAGGAGGATATTGAAACAAGATACAACCAACTAGAAGTTCACTTTAAGTGTACTTTTGCTATTCTAATGTAGATGGCGTACTATGTATGAATTTATAATAAAAGGTTTCAATAGAAATTTAACATTTATTGATTAGGTGTATTGAACAAAGTTGTATATTCAAATAACAGAAAATCGTAATTGTTACAGAGGTACAAACTAAGATGGAAGTAGGAAAAACAGATGAAGCATACAAACTAATTAGAATCAATTTTAGAGATATAAAACCGTATAGCAAAAATATAAGAGACGCGGGAGGAAACGTCATTATGGAAAATGTAGAGACAGTGGGTAGACAGCAAGAATATATAAGGAATTTATATGCAGGAGAGAACTAACTGCATTAGATAAGGAATCAGACATTGAAAATGATGACCTGGGATATCCTATACTTAGAGATGAGGTTGAATTAGCATTAAAAGGTCTGAAAAATGGGAAGGCGTCGGGTACAGATAAGGTGCAAGCAGAAACTCTAAAAGCCGCTGGACAAGCAGTAACATAACGTCTCTTCCAACTTGTAAGCTATATGTATGAGACTGGCGAGATACCCAAAGGTTTCAAACGTAACATCATAGTAAAACTACACCAAAAAAGAAAGGCGCGGATAGATGCGAAAATTTTTGAACAATATGTTTGATAGCACACGTATCAAAAATATTAACTAGAATTGTACAAAGACGAATGGAAAACGAGCTGAAGAAATACTAAGAGAAGGCCAATTTGGGTTTAGGCGAAACAGGGGAACACGGGAGGCTATTTTAGCTCTGAGAGTGATAATGGAGAAAACAACAGAAAAAGGGGAAAGCGTGAATGTAGGGTTTGTAGATCTGGAAAAGCATTCGACAATGTAAAATGGAAAAAAATGTCCGAAATACTCAAAAAAATTGGAATGAGTTATAACGATAGACGAATAGTATATAGCTTATATTGCGGTATTAGCATCTAGCGAATAAGAGCTAGAAGCTGCTCTTAATGAAATGGAAACAGTCCTAACAGAGAGATATGGTATGAAAATTAATAAAAATAAACCTAAAGTTCTAGTATGCAAAGGAGGGTAAAATAAATGAAAAACAAGAATACAATATGTAACACGAACTTACAAGAGGTTAAGGATTTCTGCTACCTAGGAAGCCAAATAACGCAAGATGGGAAAAGCGCAAAAGATGTAAAACAAATTCTAGCTACATTTAACAAGAAAAAGCAACTACTGTGTTCAAAGGCAACAAACATAGAAACAAGGAAAAGATTGATTAAAACATATGTGTGGAGCACAGCACTGTACGGCTGTGAAGCCTGGACAGTAGGAGAAGCGGACAAGAAAAAGGTAGAAGCCTTTGAAATGTGGTGCTACAGACATATGATGAAAATATCATGGACAGACAAAGTTAAGAACGAAGAGGTACTAAAAATGGTAGCGGAATAAAGAAATATGTGGAAAACGGTAAAAAATAGGAGAGAGTTGTGAAATATCTGTAACTAATGTTGACTTTGCAAATAGATATATTGGAAAAAATATTAAATCTGTTAATGTTCAAATGCTGGGGTAACTTGGCAGCCACAGGCCGCTTACCCTCCTTCACAACCACTGAATGTCGGAGAAATAGAGTATATAATTGTAAAACAATAGAAGGTGACCGAACTGCATCTAACAAGAAAGAACAGCGCGTATGATGAAAGACAACAAACATAGAATCAAGAAGAAAATTGTTGAAAGCATATGTATGGAGCACAGCACAGTATGCCATAAAATACGGGCAGTAGGAAAAGCAGACAGAAAACGGTAGCAGCCTTTTGAAATGCTGTGCTTCAGATGTATGCGGACAATAGCATGGACAGACAAAGATAATAACAAATAGGTTATTGAAATAGTAGAGGAACAAGGATATCTGGGGAAAAAGATAAGCGAAATAGAAGGGCAGAATACGTTCTAAAGCATTTTTGGAGAATAGTATGGGTTATATTACAAGCAGAGATAGGAAAAAGGAGGTAGATGTAGACCTAGATAAGATAGTGATAGATGCAGACTGTACAAATTTCAGAGAAATGTGTAGGTTAGTTCAAAATGGAAAACAATGATGGTACGCGTTTAACCAGTTCCAGGGCTGAAGACCTAATGCTGATGAGAACACTATTGCAATGCAGTCTTTCATTATCATTTACCTCAAAACTGGAGGAATACCAATTATTTACTTCACTAAATAGGATGCCCAACAAAAATTTATATAAATCCAAGGTTATGAAGAACAACACATTTCTATAATTGCTGAAGCGCTAAATAATATCCTTAATGATTGTTATAAATAGATTTGCGAGCAATTACGACTATAGTCGAAAATTCTCATAAGTGTAGTTTGATCTCATTAGTATAGCATGTTTGTTGTGTTTTGTTTTGTATAGCATGTATTCAAACCATTTTTGTTTTACAATAGTGTGTGACATGGAAGTTCTGAATTTTTCCACGGCAGCACATTTTCTAAAAAATACTAATATTTGATTTATTCGATAAATAAAGTGAATTGTATTGTGCAAATTTGATGAAAATTCATCAAAATTATTCACACATTTGGGAAGTTACTGGTTTTATTGAAATCGCTCTATTATCAGCAAAAAATTTTTTTCAGTTAAAAAAAAAATTAATTAACTTTCCCACATAGACAATTATTTTATAAATAACTTTTATTAAAGCCGTTGTTAATTTGGGTGTCTAATAGGAAAGAAATTTGGATCTATAGAAATTACAAGATGACCGCTACTGTGCTGAGCTCTTAATGCAAAAAATATTGAAATCTACAGTTCACCACGGTTGGACAGTTTGGTGGTAAATTATCTACATATATAACGATTATCAGAATGTTTCGTATAATATTAAAATTATTTTACCAATATCAAGATATACTCGAAACGAAATTAGTATCGTGCAAATTATATTATTAAAACCAATTCTTGTTTTAGGCATTGCAATAAAGTTTAATAATTGAAACTATTACAACATTATGCTCATCAACACTATAATAAATTAAATTAATGCCTATTAACATCCACTTGAATAAAAATACTGACTAGGTATGATGATTAGTGTACGAACTGCTTATTTAACTTTTACAGAAAGACGTTATAGTATTCTTATTCAGCCATTTTATAAATAAACTTCCTGTCGAATAACTAAAATGGGTATACGTTTACATCTTCATTTATGCGACAACACTAAGAGAGGTATAAGTGTATTCACTCACACTAACAAAATATTTCAATGCAATACAAGTCAATTAAAGTCGAAAACTGATTACTTTGGCTTCGCTTAAAAGGATAAAAAAGTTCACATGTTTCGTTATTAACAAAATCAGCGAATTGAAATGTAGTTATGCTTCTGTAATTAAAGTGACATAAATGTACATATCCCCCTTTCATAATCGGGAATATTAAACTACTAAGAGTAGTGTACATACACAACTCTTGTTTTCCATACATTTACTTAAACCCTTTAGAGCAAATACGAAAACGAATTTGATAAGAATTCACTAGTTTAGGAGATATGTATTTGAAATATCTAGAAATAAATCTATTTATACCGCTTTAACGAATTGTTAGTACCTATAGGTAATTGTGATCCTCTTACATTAAAATGTCAAGTTCATCAAAAACACAGTTACGATCTTTTAAGTATGTGCCACAAAACTAATTTAACAAAGTATCTGACCTATATTTCATTTTCATAAATCTGGAAATGCTAAATGTAGATAAATATTATTTGTCAAGTAGTTTACAATCTTCTAGACTAACGAAAACGTCATTACATAAACATATCTTTTTTACCGCCGGACTTTTGGTATGCAAAGATGTTAAAATTTGAAGGTATATCACACAAAATTAAGATTGTACACTTGTTCAGATACTAAGTTATTGAACTCTAAAAATGCGATTTGGTCAACACTTGTAGAATATTTATGGCCGGATAGCAACATTCAGTCGGCTTGTATTTGACGTTTTACATGTGGGGTTGTCGCCTGAGTTATTTTTCTATAAAGACGAGTTTTTGAATAACTGTACTATTCGAGTTCCCAGTAGTTATAAGTAACGAAAGAAGTCTGCTGTTGAAGCCTTTCACAAGACTGGTAATTTCAGGTAAATGAAGCTTATTGTATAGACAGGAAATTTTAAAATTAGGAATTTAGACACAATACAAAGACCTTCATGTTGCTGCATTAATGCCCGCTAATACCCTCTAAATTTGAAAAGTATATTGCTTGAACGAGAAATGCACATAAAAATTTTAAATTGAAAGAAGAATTCAAGTTTTTAAATCTGTAGTCGAATTTTGTAGACACTGTTTAGTAGAGATTAGCATTCCTTCTTCTAATTACAACTCAAATTAAAGAGGTATTCAAATTTGAGTTGTAATTTTCACTATAAAGTGTAATAACTCCGTATCGTCATCTTCTAGATAACCACAAATTATTTTTTGGCAATTATAACAATCCATGTCTAATGAATGTAGGAAAAAGTCACGGAAAACAGCCTATAAAAAAGGCAGGAGAAGCAAATGACGGAAAAAAAGCTGTAGAAGAAAAAAGCTGTTGATAAAAAATCGCGGAAAAAATCGTATGAAAACAAAGCTCAGGTTATAACAGGTTAACAAATAGATCGTGCAACAGGGATGAAAGTAACCATTTGGTGAAAATGGAAAATTTAGAAAATATAATCTCTAGACTAATAATCGTGCTGTTATTATTTTAACAAATAATATGGGGTTTAATCTTAAAATACAGGTTTTAATTTTATAATGCAGGGATAAAGTTTTCTGCCTGTTATATATTAAAGAAGAATTCGAGTATCATGCTGTCCAGAAAACGATCGAAATCGGTTGCATAATTTTTTTAATTGATTTCTCTTTTTGAATGTGATCCACAAACACATCGCTTTTTATCCACAGTACTTTTACCCGCCGGATTTTTTTCAAGCTTTTTTTCCGGCCACCGTGTCTTACAGCGGTTATTTCTGCTCGTTACAAATATCTTCCGAGTTAGATAATACTACTAACACCGTTGTATTTGTAAATATGTTAAACAGAGAACACGATGTTTTTGTTGTTATCAATTTAATTATTAGTTTGGTAGGGATCGTATCCATTTCGAATGGACCTGCACCTTGCCGAAGTTCTAGATTACTAGAACAGGTGAAATGGCTTGCGTGTTCTAATGAGCTAAAGAGCCAAACTACAGGTCCAACCAAAGTAGTAGGGTCGTTAGTGAGGAACCAGACTAAGACAGGTCCCCGAAAGAGGGCAGCGGCTCTTTCGGTACTTAGATTGGCAGAGACCATAGGGGTCAGTATGGCAGTCTAAGACACACTACCGCGATGTGGAAGGCAACCGGAAACCACCACATTACCTTCCAAGTACACAGCGTACCTAAATTATAATAAAATGATGGCATTCTCTGGGGTAAAAGATTCCGGAGTTAAAATAGTCCCCCATTCGGATCTCCGGGAGGGGACTACTTCGGAGGATGCGATCGGAAAGTTAAGAATAAGAGTCGGGAACATTTTGCGAGTCGGAGCGTGGAATGTTAGAAGTATGAAGCAAGTGGGTAAGCTAGAGAACCTAAAATCGAAATGAATAGGTTATCATTAGACATAGTAGGGATCAGCGAAGTTCGGTGGCCAGAGGCGGGGATTTTGGAGTGGAGACTTCAGGGTAATTAATACAGGAGCCGAGGAAGGAAATTTGGGTGTGGGGATAGTTATGCGGAAAAAGATAGGATACTGTGTAGAAAATTACTTACAAAAGAATGAAAGAGTACTCATGGTTAGATTAGAATCTAAACCGGTAAACACAGTAATAATACAAGTATACATGCCCACCTCTAGCTACAGTGACGAAGAGGTAGAAGCAATCTACAAAGATATCGAAGACATATTAAGACACGTAAAAGGACATGAAAATTTAATAATTACGGGGGATTTTAATGCAGTGGTAGGTGAGGGTAGGGAAGGAGCGATAGTAGGTTTATTTGGTTTAGGCACTAGCAACGACAGAGGAAATAGGCTGGTAGAATTTTGCGACAAGAACAATTTAACCATCACTAACACATTATTTCAACATCATGCTAGAAGACGATATACGTGGAAGATGCCAGGAGATATAGGAAGATATCAAATAGATTACATTCTTGTTAGGCAACGGTTTAGAAATCAAGTAAAAGACTGTAGAAGCTACCCAGAAGCAGATATAGACACTGACCACAACATCGTAATTATGAAGGCCGCACTTAAATTTAAAAATTTGAAAAAAAGAAACGGAAAAAGGCACTTGGACCTACAGAAACTAAAAGAGAAAGATATTCAAGAAAGATGAATTGCTCAAAGATATCAGGAAAATATCTGATACTAAGGAAGTAGAAACAGAATGGAATAACATTAAATCCAGCCTCGACATGGCGGCCAGAGATATTCTGGGGTATACACAAAAAGTAAATAAGAAACCATGGATAACAAAGGATATCCTGAATTTAATAGAAGAAAGACGAAAATACAAAAATAAATCAGACGAAACAGGAAAACAGAGATACAAAACCATAAAATGGGAAATTATTCGAAAATGCAGGAAAGCTAAAGAGCAATGGATTGATGAAAAGTGCAAAGAGGTACAAACTAAGATGGAAGTAGGAAAGACAGATGAAGCATACAAACTAATTAGAATCAATTTTAGGGATATAGAACCGTATAGCAAAAATATAAGGGACGCGGGAGGAAATGTCATTATAGAAATGTAGAGAAAGTGGGTAGATGGCAAGAATATATAGGGAATTTATATGCAGGAGAAGAACTAACTGCATTAGAAAAGGAATCAGACATTGAAAATGATGACTTGGGATATCCTATACTTAGAGATGAATTTGAAATAGCATTAAAGGGTCTGAAAAATGGTAAGGCGCCGGGTACAGATAAGGTGCAAACGGAGACTCTAAAAGCCGCTGGTCAAGCAGTAACAGAACGTCTCTTCCAACTTGTAAGCTATATGTATGAGACAGGCGAGATACCCAAAGATTTCAAACATAACATCATAGTAACTGTACCAAAAAAGAAAGGCGCAGATAGATGTGAAAATTTTCGAAGAATAAGCTTGACAGCACACGTATCAAAAATATTAACTAGAATTGTACAAAGACGAATGGAAAAACGGACTGAAGAAATACTAGGAGAAGACCAATTTGGGTTCAGGGGAACACGGGAGGCTATCTTAGCTCTGAGGGTGATAATGGAGAAAACAATAGAAAAAGGGGAAAGCGTGTATATAGGGTTTGTAGATCTGGAAAAAGCATTTGACAATGTAAAATGGAAAAAAAGTTTGAAATACTCAAAAAGATTGGAATGAGTTATAGGGATAGACGGATAGTACATAGCTTATACAAAGAGCAAACAGGAGTAATAGAATTAGAGCAGGAACGTAGAGAAGTAAACATCAGAAAAGGGGTAAGACCGGGATGTTTCCTATCCCCACTAATTTTTAACTTGTACATTGAGGAGGCAATGAATACTGTCAAATGCAGGAAGACGTTTGGAATTACTATGCAGGGACAAAAAATTGATATGCTTAGATTTGCAGATGATATAGCGGTATTAGCATCTAGCAAGGAAGAGTTAGAAGCTGCTCTCAATGAAATGGAAACGGTTCTAACAGAGAGATACGGTATGAAAATTAACAAAAGTAAAACTAAAGTACTAGTATGCAAAGGAGGGAAAAATAAATCAAAAACAAGAATACAAATATGTAACACGAACTTACAAGAGGTTAAGGATTTCTGCTACCTAGGAAGCCAAATAACGCAAGATGGGAAAAGCACAAAAGATATAAAACAAAGATTAGCACAAGGTCGTGCTACATTTAACAAGAAAAGCAACTACTGTGCTCAAAGACCACAAACATAGAAACAAGGAAAAGATTGCTCAAAACATATGTGTGGAGCACAGCACTGTATGGCTGTGAAGCCTGGACAGTGGGAGAAGCGAACAAGAAAAGGATAGAAGCCTTTGAAATGTGGTGCTACAGACGTATGATGAAGATATTATGGACAGACAAAGTTAAGGACGAAGAGGTACTAAAATGGTAGGGAAAGAAAGAAATATGTGGAAAACGGTAAAAATAGGAGAGATAGGATGATAGGCCACATACTACGGCATGAAGGAATAGTGCGGAATATACTAGAAGCAGAGATAGGAAAAAAGAGAAGAAGAGGTAGACCTAGGTTAGACTACTGCACACAGATAGTGAAAGATGTAGGCTGTAGGAGTTTCAGGGAAATGTGTAGGCTAGCTCAGAAGAGAAATCAATGGAGGTACGCATCCAACCAGTCCCAAGATGGATAAATTAATGACGAAGAAAGTAGCTGCACTTAAACATGATATTTATTATAAGCAACTACAAGCATTGGAAGGGCAATATTCTCGAATTATGGTAATTGTGTGAAAGCATTTACTGGAAAACTATTATTTCGGCAAATGTCTAAGTGTTGGGGGATCTTGGCAGCCACAGGTTGCTTAACCCCCTTCAATAAATCTCTGTGAAATATGGCATAATATTAGAAAACAATATAAGGGGAACCGAGCTACATTACTGTGTGAGAATTTCAGGGAACCATGTAGGTTAGTTTAGAAAAGAAATAAGTGCAAGTACATGTCCAACCAGTTTTGAGACGGGAAACCCAATGACGAAAAAATAAGCGCAGACAAATCTGATGATTATTATAAACAACTAGTTGTTTGTTGTGAAATATCTGCAACTAATGTTGACTGTGCGAAAAGACATATTGGGAAAAATATTAAATCAGTAAATGTTCAAGTGCTGGGGGAACTTGGCAGCCACAGGCTGCTTACCCCCCTTCGCAACCACTGAATGTCGGAGAAATAGGTTATATAATTGTAAAACAATAGAAGGTGACCGAACTGCATCTAACAAGAAAGAACGGCACCTATGATGAAAGACAACAAACATAGATCAAAAAGTTGTTGAAATCGTATGTGTGGAGCACAGCACAGACAATATGCCTACGAAATACGAGCAGTCTGAAAAGCAGACAGAAGAACAGTAGCGGCCTTTAAAATGCCGCGCTTCAGATGTTCGAGGATGGACAGAGAAAGTTAATAACAAATAGGTTATAGAAACAGTAAGGGAACAAGGATATCTTTGGGAAAAAATATGAGAAGTAGAAGGGCATAATACGTTCTAAGACATTTTCGGGGAAAGGTATGTGATATATGACAAGCAGAGATAGGAAAAAAGAGGCGGATGTAGACCTAGATCAGATAATGATAGATGCAGACTGTGCAAATTTCGGGGAAATCTGTAGGTTAGTTCAGAATAGGAAACAATGATGGTACGCGTCTAACCAGTTTCAGGACTGAAGATGATGATGATGAGGGATCGTATATTACTGGACTCCACTGTCTCCTCTTTGTAACAATCTTGAGCATTTTTACAAATGCGATTGTGTTGTTGAAGTCGTTTAATTTTATAACTTTTCAAGTCCGGTTAGTGGACAGCCTACCCTGAAGCTAATTAAAAAAAAGATTTAAGAAAAAGTGAAACAAATTTGTAGCTCATTCAAATTCTTGCTAGCCATTCGGGTTTTTATTGATGTGAAGTTAGCGACGAATTTTATAGCGACGATTTAGATTTTGTGTCAGATAAAGATATGACAACAATGCAAAAATATTGTCGCTAGAGATGAATTCCGTTGCTGATGATGAAAAAATGTTAATTCCTGTGGCTTATGATTTATATCAAGCACTACAGTACAAATTTTAAGTTCGTAAATAGAAAGCTGTTCAAACTCCGATACATAATAAATAGTGGCGTCCGGTATTTCTTTGTAGTGTCGAGTCCAATTTCTCCATTTTCGGAAATATGAATTGGTTCAAATTTTGTACAGAGATACATACACATACAGTAAAGCCAAAAATGCAAGCCCGATCTCTTGCAAACATATACAATGGCGTCCGTGATATTTTTTGTATTACTGCATCGGGTCCAATTTTCCCATTTTCGGAAATAGGAATTTTTCAAATTTTGTACAGAGGTACATACGCATACACTAAAGCCAAAAATGCAAGCCCGATCTCTTACAAACATGTACAGTGGCGTTCGTAATTTTTTTTGTATTATAGCGTCGGGTCCAATTTTTCCATTTTCAGAAATAGGAATTTTTCACACTGTACAGGAATACATACACATACACTATAGCCAACAATGCAAGCCCGATCTCTTGCAAACATATACAGTGGCGTCCGTGATTTTTTTTGTACTATAGCGTCAAGTCCAATTTCTCCATTTTCGGAAATAAGAATTTTTCAAATTTTGTACAGAGGTACAACCACATACACTAAAGCCAAAAATGCAAACCCGATCTCTTGCAAACATATACAGTGGCGTCCGTGATTTTTTTTTGTATTATAGCGTCGGTTCCAATTTCTCCATTTTCGGAAATAGGAATTTTTCAAACTTTGTACAGAGATACATACACCTACACTAAAGCCAAAAATGCAAGCCCAATCTCTTGCAAACATGTACAGTGGCGTCCGTGATTTTTTTTGTATTATAGCGTCAAGTTCAATTTCTCCATTTTCGGAAATAGAAATTGGTTCAAATTTTGTACAGAAATAAATACACATATACTATAGCCAAAAATGCAAACCCGATCTCTTGCAAACATATACAGTGGCGTCCGTGATTTTTTTGTATTATAGCGTCGGTTCCAATTTCTTCATTTTCGGAAATAGTAATTTTTCAAACTTTGTACAAAGATACATACACCTACACTAAAGCCAAAAATGCAAGCCCGATCTCTTGCAAACATGTACAGTGGCGTCTGTGATTTTTTTTTTGTGTTATAGCGTCAAGTCCAATTTCTCCATTTTCGGAAATAGGAATTTTTCAAACTTTGTACAGAGATACATACACATACACTAAAGCCAAAAATACAAGCCTGGATCTCTTGCAAACATGTACAGTGTCGTCCGTGATTTTTTTTTTGTATTATAGCGTCGAATCCAATTTCTCCATTTTCGGAAATAGAAATTTGTTCACATTTTGGACAGAGATACATACACATACACTAAAGCCAAAAATGCAAGCCCCATCTCTTGCAAACATGTACAGTGGCGTCTGTGATTTTTTTGTATTATAGCGTCAAGTCCAATTTCTCCATTTTCGGAAATAGGAATTTATTCAAATTTTTTACAAAGATACATACACGTACACTAAAGCCAAAAATGTAAGCCCAGATCTTTTGCAAACATGTACAGTGTCGTCCGTGATTTTTTTTGTATTATAGCGTCGAATCCAATTTCTCCATTTTCGGAAATAGAAATTTGTTCACGTTTTGTACAGAGATACATACACATACACTATAGCCAAAAATGCAAATCTGATCTGATTTCAAACATATACAGTGACGTCTGTGATTTTATTTGTATTATAGCGACGGGTCCAATTTCACCATTTTCGGAAATAGGAATTTTTCAAACTTTGTACAGAGATACATACACATACACTAAAGCTAAAAATGCAAGCCCGATTTCTTACAAACAAGTACAGTGGCGTCCGTAATTTTTTTGTATTATAGCGTCGAGTCGATTTTTTCCATTTTCGGAAATAGGAATCTTTCACACTTTGTACAGAGATACACACACATACACTAAAGCCAAAAATGCAAGTCCGATCTCTTGCAAACATTTACAGTGGCCGTCCGTGTTTTTTTTTTTTGTATTATAGCGTCGTCCAATTTCTCCATTTTCGGAAATAGGAAATGGCATAACCGACAATGACGCCGCTATTAGACTGCAGTGACAAAAGTCCAGGACTGTACACCCAGCTAAAAAAATTTCCTTTCAAAGTTAGAGAATTTTTAGTATAAGCTCGTATTAATTAGCGTTTTACCAAAAAGTATATATAGCCAGAAAAAGCAACTTTTTGGAAAACGGAATAGTCGTGCTTACTTTGCAATGACGTCTGTATTAGACTGTCCTGACAAATGTCGGAAACTGTTCGCCTAATATGAAAACTTTCTTTCAAAGTTAGAGAATTTCTAGTATAAGCTCGTATTAGGTAGCGTTTTACCAAAAAGTGGATATAGCACGAAAAAAGAACTTTTTGGAAAACGACAACTTCGGGCTTACGCATGACGCTTATAGACTGCTGACAATCGGGACGTTTACTAACTGTACGTTACCAAAGAATAGCAAACACTTGGAAAACGGAAATTGCTTACCGCTGGACTGTATTAGACTCCTGACAAGCGAGACTTACTAACTAAATTTTCTTTCAAAGTTAGAGAATTTCTAGTATAAACTCGTATTAGGTAGCGTTTTACCAAAAAGGATATATAGCCTGAAAAAAACACTTTTTGGAAAACGGCAAATTCGGGCTTACTCAGCTATGACGTCATTACCAGACTGCCCTGACAATCGTCGAGGACTGTTTACCTAACTCAAAATTTTCTTTCAAAGTTAGAGAATTTCTAGTACAACACTGTATTAGGTAACGTTTTACCAAAAAGGGAATATAGCACAAAAAACAACTTTTTAGAAAACGGAAAATTCAGACTTACCTGGCTATGACATCGCTATTAGACTGGACTGACAAAAGCCGAGGACTTTTCACCTAACTAAAAAAATTTTCTTTCGAAGATAGAGAATTTTTAGTATAAGCTCGTAATAGGTAGCGTTTTACCAAACAGAGAATATAGCCCGAAAAAAGCAACCTTTTGGAAAACGGCAAATTCGGACTTACTCAGCAAGGACGTCACTATTAGACTACCCTGACAAAAGTCGAGAACTGTTCACCTAACTCAAAAAATTTTCTTATAGAGTTAGAGAATTTTTAGCATAAGCTCGTATTAGATAGCGTTTTACCAAAAGGATATATAGCCCGGAAAAAGCAACTTTTGGAAAACGGCAAATTCGGTTACTCAGCAGCGACGTCGATATTAGACTGCCCTGACAAAAGTCGGGGACTGTTTACCTAACTCAAAAACTTTGTTTCAAAGTTAGAGAATTTCTAGTATAAGCTCGTAATAGGTAGCGTTTTACCAAACAGAGAAGATAGACCGAAAAAAGCAACCTTTTGGAAAACGGCAAATTTGGACTTACTCAGCAAGGACGTCACTATTAGACTACCCTGACAAAAGTCGAGAACTGTTCACCTAACTCAAAAAATTCTCTTATAGAGTTAAAGAATTTTTAGCATAAGCTCGTATTAGTAGCGTTTTACCAAAAAGGATATGTAGCCCGGAAAAAGCAACTTTTTGGAAAACGGCAAATTCGGGTTACTCAGCAGCGACGTCGATATTAGACTGCCCTGAAAAAAGTCGGGGACTGTTTACCTAACTCAAAAAACTTTGTTTCAAAGTTAGAGAATTTCTAGTATAAGCTCGTAATAGGTAGCGTTTTACCAAACAGAGAATATAGCCCGAAAAAAGCAACCTTTTGGAAAACGGCAAATTCGGACTTACTCAGCAAGGACGTCACTATTAGACTACCCTGACAAAAGTCGAGAACTGTTCACCTAACTCAAAAATTTTCTTATAGAGTTAGAGAATTTTAGCATAAGCTCGTATTAATAGCGTTTTACCAAAAGGATATATAGCCCGGAAAAAGCAACTTTTGGAAAACGGCAAATTCGGGTTACTCAGCAGCGACGTCGATATTAGACTGCCCTGAAAAAAGTCGGGGACTGTTTACCTAACTCAAAAAACTTTGTTTCAAAGTTAGAGAATTTCTAGTATAAGCTCGTAATAGGTAGCGTTTTACCAAACAGAGAATATAGCCCGAAAAAAGCAACCTTTTGGAAAACGGCAAATTCGGACTTACTCAGCAAGGACGTCACTATTAAACTACCCTGACAAAAGTCGAGAACTGTTCACCTAACTCAAAAATTTTCTTATAGAGTTAGCGAATTTTAGCATAAGCTCGTATTAGGTAGCGTTTTACCAAAAAGGATATATAGCCCGGAAAAAGCAACTTTTTGGAAAACGGCAAATTCGGGTTACTCAGCAGCGACGTCGATATTAGACTGCCCCGACAAAAGTCGGGGACTGTTTACCTAACTCAAAAAAACTTTGTTTCAAAGTTAGAGAATTTCTAGTATAAGCTCGTAATAGGCAACGTTTTACCAAACAGAGAATATAGCCCGAAAAAAGCAACCTTTTGGAAAACGGCAAATTCGGACTTACTCAGCAAGGACGTCACTATTAAACTACCCTGACAAAAGTCGAGAACTGTTCACCTAACTCAAAAAATTTTCTTATAGAGTTAGCGAATTTTTAGCATAAGCTCGTATTAGGTAGCGTTTTACCAAAAGGATATATAGCCCGGAAAAAGCAACTTTTGGAAAACGGCAAATTCGGGTTACTCAGCAGCGACGTCGATATTAGACTGCCCCGACAAAAGTCGGGGACTGTTTACCTAACTCAAAAACTTTGTTTCAAAGTTAGAGAATTTCTAGTATAAGCTCGTAATAGGCAACGTTTTACCAAACAGAGAATATAGCCCGAAAAAGCAACCTTTTGGAAAACGGCAAATTCGGACTTACTCAGCAAGGACGTCACTATTAGACTACCCTGACAAAAGTCGAGAACTGTTCACCTAACTCAAAAATTTTCTTATAGAGTTAGCGAATTTTAGCATAAGCTCGTATTAGGTAGCGTTTTACCAAAAAGGATATATAGCCCGGAAAAAGCAACTTTTTGGAAAACGGCAAATTCGGGTTACTCAGCAGCGACGTCGATATTAGACTGCCCCGACAAAAGTCGGGGACTGTTTACCTAACTCAAAAAACTTTGTTTCAAAGTTAGAGAATTTCTAGTATAAGCTCGTAATAGGCAACGTTTTACCAAACAGAGAATATAGCCCGAAAAAAGCAACCTTTTGGAAAACGGCAAATTCGGACTTACTCAGCAAGGACGTCACTATTAGACTACCCTGACAAAAGTCGAGAACTGTTCACCTAACTCAAAAAATTTTCTTATAGAGTTAGCGAATTTTTAGCATAAGCTCGTATTAGGTAGCGTTTTACCAAAAAGGATATATAGCCCGGAAAAAGCAACTTTTTGGAAAACGGCAAATTCGGGTTACTCAGCAGCGACGTCGATATTAGACTGCCCCGACAAAAGTCGGGGACTGTTTACCTAACCCAAAAAACTTTGTTTCAAAGTTAGAGAATTTCTAGTATAAGCTCGTAATAGGCAACGTTTTACCAAACAGAGAATATAGCCCGAAAAAAGCAACCTTTTGGAAAACGGCAAATTCGGACTTACTCAGCAAGGACGTCACTATTAGACTACCCTGACAAAAGTCGAGAACTGTTCACCTAACTCAAAAAATTCTCTTATAGAGTTAGAGAATTTTTAGCATAAGCTCGTATTAGGTAGCGTTTTACCAAAAAGGATATATATCCCGGAAAAAGCAACTTTTTGGAAAACGGCAAATTCGAGTTACTCAGCAGCGACGTCGATATTAGACTGCCCCGACAAAAGTCGGGGACTTTTTACCTAACTCAAAAAACTTTGTTTCAAAGTTAGAGAATTTCTAGTATAAGCTCGTAATAGGTAGCGCTTTACCAAACAGAGAATATAGCCCGAAAAAAGCAACCTTTTGGAAAACGGCAAATTCGGACTTACTCAGCAAGGACGTCACTATTAGACTACCCTGACAAAAGTCGAGAACTGTTCACCTAACTCAAAAAATTCTCTTATAGAGTTAGAGAATTTTTAGCATAAGCTCGTATTAGGTAGCGTTTTACCAAAAAGGATATATAGCCCGGAAAAAGCAACTTTTTGGGAAACGGCAAATTCGGGTTACTCAGCAGCGACGTCGATATTAGACTGCCCCGACAAAAGTCGGGGACTGTTTACCTAACCCAAAAAACTTTGTTTCAAAGTTAGAGAATTTCTAGTATAAGCTCGTAATAGGCAACGTTTTACCAAACAGAGAATATAGCCCGAAAAAAGCAACCTTTTGGAAAACGGCAAATTCGGACTTACTCAGCAAGGACGTCACTATTAGACTACCCTGACAAAAGTCGAGAACTGTTCACCTAACTCAAAAAATTCTCTTATAGAGTTAGAGAATTTTTAGCATAAGCTCGTATTAGGTAGCGTTTTACCAAAAAGGATATATAGCCCGGAAAAAGCAACTTTTTGGAAAACGGCAAATTCGGGTTACTCAGCAGCGACGTCGATATTAGACTGCCCCGACAAAAGTCGGGGACTGTTTACCTAACCCAAAAAACTTTGTTTCAAAGTTAGAGAATTTCTAGTATAAGCTCGTAATAGGAAGCGATTTACCAAACAGAGAATATAGCCCGAAAAAAGCAACCTTTTGGAAAACGGCAAATTCGGACTTACTCAGCAAGGACGTCACTATTAGACTACCCTGACAAAAGTCGAGAACTGTTCACCTAACTCAAAAATTTCTTATAGAGTTAGAGAATTTTAGCATAAGCTCGTATTAGGTAGCGTTTTACCAAAAGGATATATAGCCCGGAAAAAGCAACTTTTGGAAAACGGCAAATTCGGATTACTCAGCAGCGACGTCGATATTAGACTGCCCTGACAAAAGTCGGGGACTGTTTACCTAACTCAAAAACTTTGTTTCAAAGTTAGAGAATTTCTAGTATAAGCTCGTAATAGGTAGCGTTTTACCAAACAGAGAATATAGCCCGAAAAAGCAACCTTTTGGAAAACGGCAAATTCGGACTTACTCAGCAAGGACGTCACTATTAGACTACCCTGACAAAAGTCGAGAACTGTTCACCTAACTCAAAAATTTTCTTATAGAGTTAGAGAATTTTAGCATAAGCTCGTATTAGGTAGCGTTTTACCAAAAAGGATATGTAGCCCGGAAAAAGCAACTTTTTGGAAAACGGCAAATTCGGGTTACTCAGCAGCGACGTCGATATTAGACTGCCCTGAAAAAAGTCGGGGACTGTTTACCTAACTCAAAAAACTTTGTTTCAAAGTTAGAGAATTTCTAGTATAAGCTCGTAATAGGCAACGTTTTACCAAACAGAGAATATAGCCCGAAAAAAGCAACCTTTTGGAAAACGGCAAATTCGGACTTACTCAGCAAGGACGTCACTATTAGACTACCCTGACAAAAGTCGAGAACTGTTCACCTAACTCAAAAAATTCTCTTATAGAGTTAGAGAATTTTTAGCATAAGCTCGTATTAATTAGCGTTTTACCAAAAAGGATATATAGCCCGGAAAAAGCAACTTTTTGGAAAACGGCAAATTCGGGTTACTCAGCAGCGACGTCGATATTAGACTGCCCCGACAAAAGTCGGGGACTGTTTACCTAACTCAAAAAAACTTTGTTTCAAAGTTAGAGAATTTCTAGTATAAGCTCGTAATAGGCAACGTTTTACCAAACAGAGAATATAGCCCGAAAAAAGCAACCTTTTGGAAAACGGCAAATTCGGACTTACTCAGCAAGGACGTCACTATTAAACTACCCTGACAAAAGTCGAGAACTGTTCACCTAACTCAAAAAATTCTCTTATAGAGTTAGAGAATTTTTAGCATAAGCTCGTATTAGGTAGCGTTTTACCAAAAAGGATATATAGCCCGGAAAAAGCAACTTTTTGGAAAACGGCAAATTCGGGTTACTCAGCAGCGACGTCGATATTAGACTGCCCCGAAAAAAGTCGGGGACTGTTTACCTAACTCAAAAAACTTTGTTTCAAAGTTAGAGAATTTCTAGTATAAGCTCGTAATAGGTAGCGCTTTACCAAACAGAGAATATAGCCCGAAAAAAGCAACCTTTTGGAAAACGGCAAATTCGGACTTACTCAGCAAGGACGTCACTATTAGACTACCCTGACAAAAGTCGAGAACTGTTCAACTAACTCAAAAAATTTTCTTATAGAGTTAGAGAATTTTAGCATAAGCTCGTATTAGGTAGCGTTTTACCAAAAGGATATATAGCCCGGAAAAAGCAACTTTTGGAAAACGGCAAATTCGGGTTACTCAGCAGCGACGTCGATATTAGACTGCCCGACAAAAGTCGGGGACTGTTTACCTAACTCAAAAACTTTGTTTCAAAGTTAGAGAATTTCTAGTATAAGCTCGTAATAGGTAGCGTTTTACCAAACAGAGAATATAGCCCGAAAAAGCAACCTTTTGGAAAACGGCAAATTCGGACTTACTCAGCAAGGACGTCACTATTAGACTACCCTGACAAAAGTCGAGAACTGTTCACCTAACTCAAAAATTTTCTTATAGAGTTAGAGAATTTTAGCATAAGCTCGTATTAGGTAGCGTTTTACCAAAAGGATATATAGCCCGGAAAAAGCAACTTTTGGAAAACGGCAAATTCGGTTACTCAGCAGCGACGTCGATATTAGACTGCCCGACAAAAGTCGGGGACTGTTTACCTAACTCAAAAACTTTGTTTCAAAGTTAGAGAATTTCTAGTATAAGCTCGTAATAGGTAGCGCTTTTACCAAACAGAGAATATAGCCCGAAAAAGCAACCTTTTGGAAAACGGCAAATTCGGACTTACTCAGCAAGGACGTCACTATTAGACTACCCTGACAAAAGTCGAGAACTGTTCACCTAACTCAAAAATTTTCTTATAGAGTTA
Organism: Platerodrilus igneus; assembly: GCA_036346225.1. Lineage (NCBI taxonomy): Eukaryota > Metazoa > Arthropoda > Insecta > Coleoptera > Lycidae > Platerodrilus > Platerodrilus igneus. Next base: position 159,957 of record JARFIW010000105.1, read on the forward strand.
GAGAATTTTAGCATAAGCTCGTATTAGGTAGCGTTTTACCAAAAGGATATATAGCCCGGAAAAAGCAACTTTTGGAAAACGGCAAATTCGGGTTACTCAGCAGCGACGTCGATATTAGACTGCCCGACAAAAGTCGGGGACTGTTTACCTAACTCAAAAACTTTGTTTCAAAGTTAGAGAATTTCTAGTATAAGCTCGTAATAGGTAGCGTTTTACCAAACAGAGAATATAGCCCGAAAAAGCAACCTTTTGGAAAACGGCAAATTCGGACTTACTCAGCAAGGACGTCACTATTAGACTACCCTGACAAAAGTCGAGAACTGTTCACCTAACTCAAAAATTTTCTTATAGAGTTAGAGAATTTTAGCATAAGCTCGTATTAGGTAGCGTTTTACCAAAAGGATATATAGCCCGGAAAAAGCAACTTTTGGAAAACGGCAAATTCGGAGTTACTCAGCAGCGACGTCGATATTAGACTGCCCGACAAAAGTCGGGGACTGTTTACCTAACTCAAAAAACTTTGTTTCAAAGTTAGAGAATTTCTAGTATAAGCTCGTAATAGGTAGCGCTTTACCAAACAGAGAATATAGCCCGAAAAAAGCAACCTTTTGGAAAACGGCAAATTCGGACTTACTCAGCAAGGACGTCACTATTAGACTACCCTGACAAAAGTCGAGAACTGTTCACCTAACTCAAAAATTTTCTTATAGAGTTAGAGAATTTTTAGCATAAGCTCGTATTAGGTAGCGTTTTACCAAAAAGGATATATAGCCCGGAAAAAGCAACTTTTTGGAAAACGGCAAATTCGGGTTACTCAGCAGCGACGTCGATATTAGACTGCCCCGACAAAAGTCGGGGACTGTTTACCTAACTCAAAAAACTTTGTTTCAAAGTTAGAGAATTTCTAGTATAAGCTCGTAATAGGCAACGTTTTACCAAACAGAGAATATAGCCCGAAAAAAGCAACCTTTTGGAAAACGGCAAATTCGGACTTACTCAGCAAGGACGTCACTATTAGACTACCCTGACAAAAGTCGAGAACTGTTCACCTAACTCAAAAATTTTCTTATAGAGTTAGAGAATTTTAGCATAAGCTCGTATTAGGTAGCGTTTTACCAAAAAGGATATATAGCCCGGAAAAAGCAACTTTTTGGAAAACGGCAAATTCGGGTTACTCAGCAGCGACGTCGATATTAGACTGCCCCGACAAAAGTCGGGGACTGTTTACCTAACTCAAAAACTTTGTTTCAAAGTTAGAGAATTTCTAGTATAAGCTCGTAATAGGCAACGTTTTACCAAACAGAGAATATAGCCCGAAAAAGCAACCTTTTGGAAAACGGCAAATTCGGACTTACTCAGCAAGGACGTCACTATTAGACTACCCTGACAAAAGTCGAGAACTGTTCACCTAACTCAAAAATTTTCTTATAGAGTTAGAGAATTTTAGCATAAGCTCGTATTAGGTAGCGTTTTACCAAAAGGATATATAGCCCGGAAAAAGCAACTTTTGGAAAACGGCAAATTCGGTTACTCAGCAGCGACGTCGATATTAGACTGCCCTGACAAAAGTCGGGGACTGTTTACCTAACTCAAAAACTTTGTTTCAAAGTTAGAGAATTTCTAGTATAAGCTCGTAATAGGTAGCGCTTTACCAAACAGAGAATATAGCCCGAAAAAAGCAACCTTTTGGAAAACGGCAAATTCGGACTTACTCAGCAAGGACGTCACTATTAGACTACCCTGACAAAAGTCGAGAACTGTTCACCTAACTCCAAAAAATTTCTTATAAAGTTAGAGAATTTTAGCTATAAGCTCGTATTAGGTAGCGTTTTACCAAAAAGGATATATAGCCCGGAAAAAGCAACTTTTTGGAAAACGGCAAATTCGGGTTACCCAGCAGCGACGTCGATATTAGACTGCCCCGACAAAAGTCAGGGACTGTTTACCTAACTCAAAAAACTTTGTTTCAAAGTTAGAGAATTTCTAGTATAAGCTCGTAATAGGTAGCGTTTTACCAAACAGACAATATAGCCCGAAAAAAGCAACTTTATGGAAAACGGGAAATTTGGGCTTATTTTGCTATGACGTCGCTATTAGGCTGGCCTGACAAAAGCCGAGGACTTTTCACCTAACTCAAAAAATCTTGTTTCGAAGTTGACAATTTTTAGTATAAGCTCGTATTAGATAGCGTTTTACCAAAAAGTGAATATAGCCCGAAAAAAGCAACTTTTTGGGAAACGGCAAATTTGAGCAATCTGTTAGCAACAAATGTTTGTAACAAATGAGAAGAAATTTGAATACAATTTAACACGGCAATAGAGTCACATCACAAAAACACACTATTAAATGTCAGTTCTATACAATTCTTCACCTTACAAACTAATTTAGCAAGCAATAAAGCACCGCCTAATTCTAAACGAGGAATTGTTAAAGATTTAAGTGGAGCCACCCTCACCTTTGAACAAAGCAAGAAAACCGTTACTTCATTGTCGAGTGTAGTACTTTTTAAATATACATATACTCCATAGGCTTCTGCGAAAGCATCTGAAAACCCACGAATTTCAATTTGCACAGGATTAGTACAAATTACTTGGCGATCAACTTTCAACCGATTTAAGCGGTGATATCCTCATCTTCCATTAATTCGACATCACCGTGCGATTCATTGTCTTCGGTATTAAACTCTGATAATGGCTGAAAACGATTCTGTGTTGGGACACTTGAAAGTGTTTTAAACATTTCAGCTTTATTTCTAGTAGCTTCTGTATTTAAGCCTTGGAAATTTTCCTTTTCTATTAAATGTTTCAATATAAACCCTTCGGTATTTGAGCTATTGCTGCTACCTGGACTAACCGCTTTATCGTCAGCAGCTGTCGGTAATTCAATGCTTACTTGCATCCGGTTTCTAGTAGAGCTTGGGACATCTTTAAGTTTGATTAGTTCACTGACATCTGAATTTCAAGGGTAGCTTTTGTATTGTCCGCACAAGTTACACTTTTACGTGTTCCTTCACCAATTCGCTTTACAATATAAGTTTTAGGTTTCATGCACGTATCAAAACCAGTAATTATTTACACTTAACATAACTATAACTACACGCTACACTAAGTTCTAGTTAATACTATAATAATAAAGTTTATTTTACAGATATTTGCAATGTTGTAACAGTCGCGTTACGGGAATTTATTTAATACAGGTCCGCACGTACGTGGAATCTTTTGTAAAGCAGAGCTGCACGTCTACCTTCATCAACGTCCCGATTGTAACAAAGTTGGGTTTTCATTTCATCTTAATAACTATTAATATATAATAAGCATTCATTTGCATTCCAAATGTGGATTATTTTCTCATATTATATAATATATATATATATATATATATATATATATATATATATATTTCATTTTATTTATATTATTCGATAAATTTATTATCTTCTTCAGGAATCTAATAAATGCATATGAAAATAAATGTGCTGTCAATATTACTGTATTTATAACACTCATAAAACTGGAAGTATAGTATTACGCAGCTTTATTTTAATCATTTAATATAGATTGCGCAATTCAAGCAATTGACGTAATAAATTTATCAAAGCTCGAATGGTTAAAAGAGTGTTTAATTAATTGACAAGTTTGACTGCTATATCTATAGAAAATTATATTTCAAACAGTCGATATATCTTATTTGTATATATATATATATATATATATATATATATATATATATATTATCTATATTACTCATATTTAGACCAGGGTAGAAAATTAAATAATCACATCAAATAATTTTCATCACCGTGTAGAAGCTTTGGGAAGAGGTACGCTTTATTAAAACCGTGAAGCATAAAAGTTCATTCACTTCATTAAAAACAAGGGAGATAAATTATTTATAAGACGCTTTATATAAAAGGAAGTAGTATTAGAAAACTTTACGTGTAATTTAATTATCCCTAGTAAAGAAACAAATAAAAATTACGTGCAAAATTTATATTAATTAACCTTATTTTAAGTAACCGGTATTAAACAAAGTGTACACATAATAATTAACATTTAATTTGTATTCGCTAAAAATGAAAGGATAGAAGTCAATTTTAATTGGAGTTAATTAAACCATTATTAATAATAAGCATAAAAGTCTGTGAAAATCCAAGATTATAATACCAGAAAATAAAGCTCTGAGAATTAATATTATGTTTGAACACCTGCGTAGTTTAAATGTCATGTACGGCGAAAATTTTGTAGATAACAAATGGTTTCAAAGAATCTTGGAGAAACCGTGGCTTAATATTCACGAGAAGGTGCGATACGGGGTTATTTAACCCAGATAGTCCACATGGACTGAAATAATCGATAATAAGGAATATCAATTTGCACTAATAAGAACAGGTTAGATAGAGACAGATAATATGCACAAGACCGAGACACATATAGTAAAAGGCGTGATTTAAGCAACGTCACGAGGGTCACGATTGGTTGAAAGTAGGATGCAAATATCAGAGGTAGAAACAACGATTTCTGTATAAAATTTAATTAGGTATTCTCAGACGTTGCGTGCCGTGTGGAAATTTTCTGAGATTTAACTGGGGCGAGAGCAAAATTCGTAAAAACCGACGCGCGGGCTACGGACTGGGAACAGAGCATGCGAAATTCTAGAAACTGGCCATTTTGGGGAACAGACCGACAGACAGGCTAACCGCTATATATACCGAGGTGAATATAAACAAGCTCTCTTACATCCGCGACTTGATTCAATACGTTAAACAGTGCATTTTAGTTTGATACAATAATTTAAAGTTTGCTCGTATATTTTGGTGATTCAAAATAGTTTGTTCTTTACGTGCTAACATGAATATACTTTAGTGCACTTAGATACAAGGTAATAAAATTTAGTATCACTGTACCAATTAGTAAAATTTACAACGACAAATGTATACACAAAAGTAGGCAGTTTTGGCGTATATTGGTGAAAGAAGTATGAATTTCTTTGCTATTTTTCGGGGGTGTGAATAATTAAATGGTTCATAAAGGTGTCTGGATCCACGAAACAAGGGTCAGATATACACAGATGAGTTCTGGAAAAGCCCAGAAACAACTTTAAATAAATGGTGATGGAGAAAATTTGAAAAGCGTTGAGAATCAGAAGCTGTAAATATAACCCAGTTGGAATGGTGTGATTAACAAAAGGGACATGTACATTGAAGCTACGAGTGCAGTAACCTTCAGGTAATTTATACTATTTTGTTTGAACTTTGATATTTTTGTGTGTGTTGAATTACTTTATAATTGATTTACTTTAAATGGACATTAGTGAAATTGTACTAACCATAAAATTTTAATGTTAAGGTGAAATTTGCTTGTTTAAGTAGAAAGGGGTATTTAGTCTTGATGTTCTGGATTATGATGAAATTTTAGGTATGTCTTTGAGCTCAATTAGACGAACCTGATTAATTAACGTAAAGGGGTGGTAGATGCTCCCTTTGTACTCAGACTCAGGTCTGCATATATTGTTATATTAATTAGTAGGCATCCTACAAGGACCTTAATTCTGGATGCACATTAAATGATAATAAAATTAATCTTGAAATTCTTTTTAAAACTGAAATTTATGCTGAATTTTTAATTTGAAATTTTAATGTATTGTGAATATTGATGTAAATAGAGTTAACGTTGATGTTTGTGGTAGGAATGTGTTTGTCTTTTTTTATGAATGAGGATGAAGGTTTAACTAGAGGAGCAGCCGAGGCGATTAACAGAAGAAAGTCAATGGACCAACACAGTTAAGGTAATGAATAGCTTTTTGTAGGATTCACAGCATTATATGGCGCCCAACGTGGGGCTCGAATCTGATACAGGGAAACACAGCATTCTTTGGCATCCAATTCGTAGGGGCTCGATTCGGAAAGCGGAGTACCCGGATTTTGGTGATATCACAGCATTCTTTGACGCCCAATTCGTGAGGCTCGAATCTGATACAGGGAAACACAGCATTCTTTGGCGAACCAAAAGTGAGGCTCGAGTTCCAAATAAAATTTTTGTGATTTTATTCCAGGAAACTGGCGATCTGAGAGAGAGAGTTTCTGTGTGTGTATAAATTTAAGAGTATTTGTAGAGTGTGTGTGAGTGATTAGAACGTATGCAGAGAAAAGAGTGGTTAAGGAGTCAAGGAGTGGAAATTGGAAGTAACGATAGTGCATTGGGTGAAAAAAATTCGAAAATGGAAGAAGCTGGAGGCAGTAGAGATCAGTCGAGGACGGAATCAGGGGATCAAGGAAACGAGATGATAATGAGAATGCTAGAGAGGATGAACGATGAAGCTAATAGAGCTAGGGATGAATCGAATAGAGCGAGAGAGGACTCAAATCGAAAATTTGAGCAAATGAGTGAAGAATCGAACAGGAAGTTAGAGGAGATTAGTCAGAAAATAGATAAGACGAATCAAGAAGTTTCAGAATTTAAAAATAGTCTTACCGTAAAGATGGGGGAAGTTGAAAATAGGGTTGAAAAAAATGAGCGTGATATTACAGGTCTTCGACAGGAAATGGGACATTTAAGGTCCGAAGTACGCATTTTTTGTGAAGAAGAAATAAATGTAAAAATGACTGAAGTAACGGACTCATGTAGGGATCAGTTAGGCAGGGTAGAACGCGAAGTTAGTAGTATTAAATACAACATGTCAAGCTTAACGGGGGATGGTCCCAGATTTTATACAGGTGGAGTATCATTGGACCAACACATGAAGTTTTATGGCGATAACAGGGTAAATCCACAAATTTTTATTAATAGCGTAAGAAATCTAGTGGGAAATTTATTTGACGAACAGACTAAACTGAATACGATAAAGGCTTTATTAAAGGACAATGCGGAAGCATGGTACAATTTAGTAGGACAGGACATAGACACCTACATGGAGTTTGAAGACAGATTTTTAAAGCACTACTGGAGTGACCACAGACAAGACCAGGTACGAGACGACTTAATCACAGGGAAATTTAAGGAGAATTTTCAGGAAGTAGGAGCAATATGCTATACGCAAGTATAGCATAGCAAAGCAACTGAACCCACCACTGACGGACCGACAAATTATTAAGTATTTATCACGACACTTCGAGGTAGACATAAGACAGCACGTAGCACTACAGAACATAGTGGACAGAGAAATGTTTCTAGAATACTTGCAGAGGTACGACGACGTAAGTAGTGGACGACCTCGGGATAACAGGGAAAGACAGATCAACACAGTTAGGTTTGACAATAGACGGGTCAACTACGCCAGACGGGGGAATAGTTACGGATACCAGCGGAGGAATTGGGAACAGAGACGACCATATGTTAGGAGTAATAGTTTAGGAAGGGGACCTGCACCGAGACCGGAACCTACCAGAAGGAATAGTTCACCGGACATGAGCGGGACTGCTAATACAGACACGGAACGAGTGGAAACGCCTAGGACATACGCTGAGGTGACGGCTAGACCAGGACCGAGTAGGGAAAACAGACCTGGACAGGATTTTTAGAACGCGACAGACCACTAGATTTCAGTGTAAATGTATATGAACATCCACGTGAATTTTTCAAAATTGAGGAGGAAGTAGAGCCAGAAACTGAGGAAAAATTATGTTTGCCAATTATTAATATAGGAATTTTTGAAAATAATGTAGAAGTATTACTTGATACAGGGGCAGAGGCGAGTTTAATATCGGAGGAATTCGTCAGCAAAATTAGGGATAAGGTTTGTGATAGAATTATGCCTATAAAGCGTAGCCATTTAGTAGCTCCAAATAAAAAGAAGTTTGCTGTAGTAAATAGTGTTGTGGTGCTTAGGATAGATACAGGAGGTTTAAGCTGTGAACAGGAGTTTGTAATTGTACCTGGACTGAAGTTTCAGAGCATTTTAGGTGTTGACTGTATGACGAAGTTAGGGGTTTTGATAGATATGGAACGGAAGGTAATAAGGATTAAGGATAGGGTAGTGCCATGGAAGGGCAGCTATGAAGTCACAGAGGATGACACGGGGTTTAGTATTAATGTAGTAGAAGTAGAGGATGATGAAGGTAAACAGATCAACACGATAAGATGTCCAGAGGATAGGAAAGTAGAGGTTCAAGCTTTAATACAAAAACATGCAGAAGTAGTGGGGGTAGAAGCAGCATATCAGGAGCAGGTGAAGGCGGAATTAAGTAAAGATGGCAAGTTTGTTTTTAATAAAGTAGATTTAAGGAATTCATTCTGGCGGATTCCATTACACAAGCATTCTAGAAGGTACATAGGAGTTTCCGTAGAGGGAAAAATCGATAATTTTAAAGTAGTATTGTTTGGTTTGTCGGCAGAAAGGGAAACAATAATAAATGAGAAACAGACAAGTGTAGGGACTAAAGAAGAAGCAATATTTAAGAGTCAGGATAATAGGGATGATAAGTTTATTGTATGTGAGATAATAGGGATGATAAGTATAGATATAGAAGGGGGAGAAATAGGGATGAAGAGTATTAGGATGGTTAGAAGAAAGACTTGGAGGGTCAAGAAGAGAGTTAGATTTAAGTAGGATAGGGATAGAATAGGTGTATATAAAAGAGTAGAAGGAAGTGTTTATAGAAAATAAAGCTAGGTATAGGATAAATATGGGAGATAATTAGAAATAGGTTTAGGATGAGAATAAAGAGTAAATGTAGGAAGAAAATAAGATAGGTTAAGTGTAGATATTTCTTATAAGATTAGTGGGGAGTTAGGAATAGAATAAGAATAGGATAGGTATATAGGATTAGGTAGGGAGAAGTAAAGTATAGTGAAGATTAGTTAAAAGTTAGAAATAGGATAAGTATATAGGATGTATATAGGATTAGAGGGATAAGTAGGATGAAGTTAGGGATAATTTCGGTTTATAGAATTAGGTGAGAGTTAGGAATAGGATAGGGATATAGGGTAGGTGTAAATATTTTTTTTTGATTGGATAAGGTAGGTAAGTTAGATAGATAAGGGTAGAGAGAGATAGGCAATTTTTTTTGTAAATTTTGTTTGCGGTTTAAATATTTTATATTTGAATTCAAATAAGTGGGATTATTTGTATTCAAATAGGGGGAAAATACTCATATTTAGACCAGGGTAGAAAATTAAATAATCACATCAAATAATTTTCATCACCGTGTAGAAGCTTTGGGAAGAGGTACGCTTTATTAAAACCGTGAAGCATAAAAATTCATTCACTTCATTAAAAACAAGGGAGATAAATTATTTATAAGACGCTTTATATAAAAGGAAGTAGTATTAGAAAACTTTACGTGTAATTTAATTATCCCTAGTAAAGAAACAAATAAAAATTACGTGCAAAATTTATATTAATTAACCTTATTTTAAGTAACCGGTATTAAACAAAGTGTACACATAATAATTAACATTTAATTTGTATTCGCTAAAAATGAAAGGATAGAAGTCAATTTTAATTGGAGTTAATTAAACCATTATTAATAATAAGCATAAAAGTCTGTGAAAATCCAAGATTATAATACCAGAAAATAAAGCTCTGAGAATTAATATTATGTTTGAACACCTGCGTAGTTTAAATGTCATGTACGGCGAAAATTTTGTAGATAACAAATGGTTTCAAAGAATCTTGGAGAAACCGTGGCTTAATATTCACGAGAAGGTGCGATACGGGGTTATTTAACCCAGATAGTCCACATGGACTGAAATAATCGATAATAAGGAATATCAATTTGCACTAATAAGAACAGGTTAGATAGAGACAGATAATATGCACAAGACCGAGACACATATAGTAAAAGGCGTGATTTAAGCAACGTCACGAGGGTCACGATTGGTTGAAAGTAGGATGCAAATATCAGAGGTAGAAACAACGATTTCTGTATAAAATTTAATTAGGTATTCTCAGACGTTGCGTGCCGTGTGGAAATTTTCTGAGATTTAACTGGGGCGAGAGCAAAATTCGTAAAAACCGACGCGCGGGCTACGGACTGGGAACAGAGCATGCGAAATTCTAGAAACTGGCCATTTTGGGGAACAGACCGACAGACAGGCTAACCGCTATATATACCGAGGTGAATATAAACAAGCTCTCTTACATCCGCGACTTGATTCAATACGTTAAACAGTGCATTTTAGTTTGATACAATAATTTAAAGTTTGCTCGTATATTTTGGTGATTCAAAATAGTTTGTTCTTTACGTGCTAACATGAATATACTTTAGTGCACTTAGATACAAGGTAATAAAATTTAGTATCACTGTACCAATTAGTAAAATTTACAACGACAAATGTATACACAAAAGTAGGCAGTTTTGGCGTATATTGGTGAAAGAAGTATGAATTTCTTTGCTATTTTTCGGGGGTGTGAATAATTAAATGGTTCATAAAGGTGTCTGGATCCACGAAACAAGGGTCAGATATACACAGATGAGTTCTGGAAAAGCCCAGAAACAACTTTAAATAAATGGTGATGGAGAAAATTTGAAAAGCGTTGAGAATCAGAAGCTGTAAATATAACCCAGTTGGAATGGTGTGATTAACAAAAGGGACGATGTACATTGAAGCTACGAGTGCAGTAACCTTCAGGTAATTTATACTATTTTGTTTGAACTTTGATATTTTTGTGTGTGTTGAATTACTTTATAATTGATTTACTTTAAATGGACATTAGTGAAATTGTACTAACCATAAAATTTTAATGTTAAGGTGAAATTTGCTTGTTTAAGTAGAAAGGGGTATTTAGTCTTGATGTTCTGGATTATGATGAAATTTTAGGTATGTCTTTGAGCTCAATTAGACGAACCTAGTTAATTAACGTAAAGGGGTGGTAGATGCTCCCTTTGTACTCAGACTCAGGTCTGCATATATTGTTATATTAATTAGTAGGCATCCTACAAGGACTTTAATTCTGGATGCACATTAAATGATAATAAAATTAATCTTGAAATTCTTTTTAAAACTGAAATTTATGCTGAATTTTTAATTTGAAATTTTAATGTATTGTGAATATTGATGTAAATAGAGTTAACGTTGATGTTTGTGGTAGGAATGTGTTTGTCTTTTTTTATGAATGAGGATGAAGGTTTAACTAGAGGAGCAGCCGAGGCGATTAACAGAAGAAAGTCAATGGACCAACACAGTTAAGGTAATAAATAGCTTTTTGTAGGATTCACAGCATTATATATATATATATATATATATATATATATATATTGTTTTTTTTAAATTAGTTTTATTGATGAAAATTGGGATGATGTAGTCCAAATTAAAATGCAATATTGTATTTAGCACAACATTTAATTAAGACCTTACGTTTCGGCAGAGGTTTTTGCCTTTTTCAAAGGTACTGCAAAAAAATGACATATAGAATGACAGTTAGTGAAAGATTAAAAATATTTACTTAAAAGTTGTTAATGCAGTAATACATATATATAGCTAAACACCACCAAAATTGAAATGGCGAGGTCCCAACCAAAGTAACAAAATGGAGCACTCACTAGGGTGTAGAAAGTCATTCTAATACAAGATTGTCATTAATACATATTATAATGACGTGACAAGTTATGACTGAAACAATTTTGAAAAGAATGCGTGAATCATATGTAGCCTATTAAGTTATAATAAAAAACTAATTAGATGACATTCGGGTTGTTATTAAATGTTTGGTAATTTCTTGGAAATCCTGTACAAATTTTTATATATGGGATGCAAATTTTGTGTATCTTGTCTGAAGTTAATGGCATTAAGTTCATTGTATATATAGTAAGCCTCTAAGAAAAGTCTCATTTTATAATTAGTTTCAGAATCTAAGATAACTACCTCTTTATAATTTGGAGTGTGAAGAGTGTTACTGATGTGTTGAGACAAAGCATAGCTTTTTTATGTAATTTTGCATCAGACCTGTGTTGAATAATACGATTTTTTAGCCATTGGGTGGTGTTACCGATATAGGTTTTTCCACAGGAACAAGTTATTTTATAAATAACATTACTTCTAAATAGTATGTTAGTTTTGTCTTTTAATCTTGTGAAAAAGTTTCTCATTGATTTTTCATAAATATTTGATATATTTGATATTTGTATAAAAGCACAAGAAACAACTAATCATGTCCTACACAATACACGTTACAAATTAAAATAAGATTTGGCTTTTAAAATATGAATTCGAATGAGAACGAAAACATGATGATTATTAAAATAATTAGTACGATAATATTGTTGAAGTGCATGGTTGATTATCTGTATTTACCTTACGTTGTTTGATTTCTTGTACTTGAGTAAATACATATACACAGCGTTCCTAATTGCTTGTATCTATTTTGAAATTTAAAGCATTTGCATTGTTTACCATATGAGCCATTTAAAAAAAAGTCTACTTTTGTATGAATTTTCTTTGTCCAAATCTTTTACATTATTAAAATCCGGATAATGGTTAGTATTGTTTGTATGGCAAGCTAATGCGCACGAATTCTTTTTTATTTTGCAATTGCTCTTATACTGAACAATTCTCGAGCGCAGCCATTGTGACGACTGTCCTATATAAATTTTGTCACATCCTTGGCAAGAAATGGAAAACACAATATTGTAATGATGTAGCATAGGAGTTTTTTCTTTTGTGTTTGAGAAAAGTTGGCCAACCGTGACTGAATTATATTTTCAAATAACCATGTAATCATTTTTTTAAATGTTTACTAATTTTGGGGTAAAACC